>CM060876.1:12725583-12856472 GCA_030737845.1 Acorus calamus | reverse complement strand
GTGAAACAGTCCCGGTGAGGGCATGCCCAGTGAGCCATATCACGGTTGGTGCTGAACCTTTAACTTTTAATATCAACGGGGTCGAGGAGCTTGCCGTGCTTCTTCGTGATGTGAGTCACGCACAGGAAATACAAAAGTAGCTTCTCTTAAACCTGATGCTTTCTGAAAGTCCAGGTGAGTTGTGCTTTTGTTAACTTTTTTTTATTAACAAACATAGTGATGTTCATTCGGGTTCTGATCAATACAAAAGAATTCATTATGAATACTCTTTAAATTTTATCAATTTGGAATTAAATAGTGTTGGACCATGAAAGATTTGTATTTTCAAACATCTTTTTTATTTATATTTGAAAGTTGACAGATAATGTTGATAAATGGAATATGCTTCCTTTCTTATTCTCGATCATGGTTGCAGATTATCATCATAAAAGGGTGTAATTAGATCCATAGATATATATAACTTAAGAACTTATGTGGACTATTGCAAGCTGCTCACTAGCTCAACTTAGTTTGCTGAGATTGACGAATCTTGTGGATGATTCTCATTTCTATATATACATTTAGCGATGTACAAGTTTATTGGTATGTTAAAATTAATGTGTATGATCATGCATTTGTGAATGGTGCCTGGTTGTGAGTCACTTTTATCAGTTTTATTTTACTCTGGAATCTCTCTTCCAGTGTACAGTTTTTGAGTAATACATTTGAGAATCTAAATGATAAAGATGCCACAAATGGATGACATGTTACCTCTGCATGTTCATAATGGAAAACTGAAGGACAAGTAATAATATTTGTCCGCCATAAAAGACTGAACCCCTAGAATACATCTAATGCTAGAAAAGGGAGAAGAAGATAATCTCAATGCATAATACTCTGACATTTGTGTGGATTTATGTATGCATTTGTTTGACATAACCTAACCTTCTTGTTCAGTGAGTTCCAATCCATTCTGAGGTTGCGACTAGATCTAGTACAATCTGCATGATGATTCGGATCTTGTTGTAGATTAGATAGCTTGGGATCAGTTCACTTATGCAAGAGCATTAAGTCTTCGTGATTTCTATGAATAAGGTCAGCATGGATTTTCAGACGTGTAAAAACTGAACCTGTAACTCTGTTGGCAGGCATATCAGAAGAAGAGAAGCTGCGTCTTTTACACTGCGTTGTCATTGGAGGTGACCCTACTGGAGTATAGTTCAGTGGTGAACTAAGTGAGACTTTATCATGAGAGATGTCCGTGAACGGTACTCCCATGTTAAAGATTATATTAAGGTCATCCTAATAAATGCATATCTACAGCCTTTTGGATCTTCAGTTTCCTGCAGAAAGTGAGACTGATTTCTTTTATTAGCTGATTTTTTAGATTTTTTGTTCTGAACAGGCAAATGAAATATTGTCATCATTTGATGTAGGATTAAGGCAATATGCAACCAATCACTTGACGAAGGTACTTCAAACCCTTGAAGTTGACATGGATTTGGTGTAACTATCGAATTTCTTTTCAAACCTAGCTTTCAAGAAATTCAAGACTCAATTCTGCAAACTTTTAATTTTGTTTCAGTCCGGAGTTTGCCTAGTACGAGGTGTAGTGAAGGAGGTGCTTCCGAATACTATTCTTCTTAGTGGCAGGACTAATGTTCTGTATGGATTACTTGTCTGGTCTACTGGTGTAGGCCCTTCGCGGTTCGTAAAAACACTTGGTCTTCCCAAGGCACCAAGTGGAAGGTATGTTATATTTTGTTCCATTGATGTACTATTCCATCTCTCCTTTTTACTCTCTGTTGCTCATATAATGGGTTTTCTTTTCTTATATTCATCCTATTCAGAATTGGAATTGAAGAGTGGCTGAGGGTTCCTTCAGTGGAAGATGTGTTTGCCCTTGGCGACTGTGCCAGTTTTCTTGAGCAGACAGGGAAGCAAGCTCTTCCAGCATTAGCTCAGGTAAACATCCTGCCATCTCTGGTTATATCAATATTCATTAGTATCGCTGGTACTAAATGAATATAAATGAATTGCCATTTGAATTGCGAATGGAGAGGTTTTTGAATGAAAAAAAATTCATTCTATCCTTGGAGTAATCAATCATCAAAAGAAATAAAAGAACATAGTCACACATTTTAGCAAATTTATATTTATGCATTTCAACAATAAATAGAGAATTTTCAAAACCATAGTAATTACTTTAAATTTTGGTAGTGAATGTTCCACAGATATGGTACCTTTATTGTTCAGCTACAAAATAGAGCTAGGTAGATGAATTAGTATACAAAGAAACTTTTTGCTAGATTACCATGTCAAGACACAGCATGAAGGATGGTCTCCACCAGAAAAAAATATAAGAAAACTAGATGAATTATTATGGATAAGGCATATGAAATGATGAAATCTATTGCTGCTCTGATACATGAAACTGCAACAGGTAGCAGAAAGGGAAGGCAAATATCTAGCGGGGTTGTTTAACAGGATTGGTAAGGAGAATGGAGGAAAGGCTAACAGCATTAGAGGAATTTCTTTGGGTGCCTTGGAAGCATGGCATCCGTGGGACGTTATAAAGCACTTGTTGATCTGCGCCAGAGAAGGTAATCAATGTTTCTCTTTTACACTTCTCCATTTAATCCAAATAATGTCAGCCCATCTACATCAAGGAAATCCATGGTTTATTGTTCCAGTTAAGCATCATATACAGTCAGCCTTTACTACCTGGTTAAGTATATATTTGCTCATGTTTTACCTGCATTGTATGTTAATTCATGATTTGGTTAAAATTCTACTACAATGGCCCTTTTATGGAAAATAAACATTTTCTTTTTTTGGGTGTGGAGGAACTCCAATAAAAACATTAGATGCACAAAAATCAGATAGAATCACTCACAAACCCTGTGCATCAGATAAGCATAAGCCTGTGGGATTTCAAAGACGTGAAAATTGCAGCATCTTAACAAGTACATGGAGCCCTTGCTTTAAAAGCATTGTCAATGGGAATTCAGCAGTTCTTCATTCAGTCTGACTGCATTATAAAGTTGTTAATTCTTGTGAAACACATTGTTTATTTTGCTTATATTGACAGAGTTACCTAGTTTTCTAATCTGTAAAATCACGTCCAGGATGCAAAAAGACTGTCCCATGCCGGGTTTGTTAGCTGGCTCATATGGCACCTCTGCATACCTGACTCATGCTCTGCTGGAGGAACAGGTTCTATGTCGCCGTGAACTGGGCCACCACTTTCATCTTTGGCCGTGACGACTCTCATATAGGCGAATTTATGAAGGATACCCTCAGCATAACATATGTATTTTTTAGGCTTCTTTGTTTGGCAGAAGCTTCAATTTTGATTTTTGGCATCTTTAATGCTGCTATGCAGTCCTGTTGCCATAATTTGTTTTAATAAAGATGTTTTATTTTATCCCCATTTATAAATTTTGACACATTTGGCTCAATTCATTTATTCAGATATGGAGATGTTTGAATGATAAGGCAACTCAAACCAATAATTTTTTAAAAAAAATTATTTTTTTTTTCTTTGACAGCCTATTATGACATAAATTGTCATTTATGTTACTCTCTCCAAATGCTTAGGATAGCCCCACTCTCATATAAAAAAAACAATGGAAACTATGTTCATAATATATCCAAGTGTTTTATTAAATAAATTACTATATTTCTTTAAATTTATCACAATTTTTAAATAACAAACAGTATTGTGGGCTGAAATGGATTCAACAAATGTGGTTGTTTCTTGCAATGTCCACCTTCCTTGGATTAGTAGTTTCTGGGTTAGAAAATACAAAAAAAAAAGTGTGTAATCAATTAATTTGAACATACAAAAGAGTAATTCTTACTCTTCTCATAAAGTTGAAACAATGAGGACTGCACGAATGTGTTGACTAATGATCATGTTCCTAACTCTGGATCATAAAAAAAAAATAGAATTGACCTGTATTTTTATTCTAATCTTTTCCACTTCGAACATTGTTTATTTTTCTCGTTTTCTTAAAAAAATAGAATTGATCATAGCTTATTTCAAATTAAAAAAAATCTCGGGTTCATAGAAAGAGTTTTCATTTCTATAAATTCAGTTTTTTTAAAAATGGTGCAAAGTCTAGCATACAACAAACAGTCAAAAAAATATTTACAACAACTGCTGTACAATCACAAAGCAACTCAGACCAAGAAAACCCCCCAAAAAAACGAAATTTAAAGCTTTTTAGGACTGATTCTACATGTTTGTGCTTGTTTTAAAGTTTTTTAGGATTGATTCTACATGTTTGTGCAGGTTAATTATACACTGATTTATGGCTTTATACATCATACATGATACAACTTCTTGGGTTTGTGCAGATTTTGTATAGATTATTCATAAACCAGATTATTTATAATCTGATTGACAGGCATCCTCTTGTTGATCTCCCTCTCCATTTTTCTCCCCTCCGATTCCGTCCGATTGCCAATGCTCTCATCCAGCTCGTCCATTGTTATTAGCCCCCTCTTGTTAATGTATTTGTTGAAAGTTAAACCATATATGTTCTTGAAAACCCTTTTTTTATAGCAAACATAACCCTAGTTTTACAAATACTAATCTTATATTCAAATAGTTTATTGAGAAAAATTGTTTGATTGAGAATGATTTGTGATTTGTAACTTTGTTTGGTTATCTAATGGGATTGTGTTTGTTCAATTAATGAATGAACATTTAAATGTTTTTTTTGAACTGCTTTGACAGCCTATATAAACAAGTTCGACGGATGTACTGTATTACGTGTGAACTACGTCGACAGAATGAGTTTGGGTCTCTCTTTGACCTGTTTGACATACCAACTGTCAAACTTGTGTAATAAATTTTAACATATGGAATGTCGAACTAGTGGAAACAATCTCAACGACCTATCTACCAGGAGATGAAAGGGGGTGGGGTTTAATTTTTCAAAATTACATGAAATATATTTTTACTGATATTTAAAGGAGTGGGGTGAATATTTGACTGGGTGAAAATAGAGGTCACCAGCTTCATTGGATTGGGAATAAGTCTTCATCAGATTGGGAATGGTCATCATGCAGGTTCAAAATTAAGTGACCAAACCAATTCCAATATGATCAGGGCCGGGCATGCTGTCCCCTCATATTTTGATTTTTTTTTGTTATAAGGTATATTTGATTCATGTAACAAAGTATGTACTTTCACATAAAAAAAATAAAAAACTTGCAACCCAAATTCGTGGAAAAAACAAGTCCCATACTTGTTGAGCTAGTTTGGTAAGGGCTTAAGTGATGTGATAAAAGATAATTATGGAAATAAATAAATGAGAGGACAGCTTATCCCTGTTTTATATAAAAAAATGATCGAAAAAAACTGTTGACAACTGTCTCAATTTTAAAATGAAAATGATGATATTTGTTCTATCAAAAGGCTGAGATAACATTTATCTCTACTTTTTATCACAATTTTGATATATGTAAATATGAACAAAATTGATAGATTTTTTATCTTCTAAAATTATGACAATTTATCTTCAAAACCTTAACCCCTTATCAAACTAAGCCGTATTGCCTAAGTGTTTCATGATACAATCTTACATTTGATAACTACAATCAACCCACTTCTTGACAGATTAATAGATATGACCCTTTTCACTAAGTGGTAGGTGCAACTTTGTCAGCGTTCAATGAAGAGTAGGTGTTTCGATAGGTTTATAATAATGTACAAAATGCAAAATGCAGGCATTCCTCTCTTCAACAGAACAAATACAAGAGAGCTGGAAAAAAAGAAGAAAAAAAGACACAAAACGAGAGACCAATTTACGATTTCTCTATTGATAAGAACAGAGGATTCAACGAACTAAAATCACACATTTTTGAAAGATATTTTGAAAGATATCAAGTCTAATGAAGAGAGCTTACAAGATTGTGTTGCAGATCCCACTTCCACTTTGTTATGTATGATAAGACTGGATTCCACTTGAAAGTTTAAACAGATCCATTTCGACGAAAACGAAGGTAAGTAGTATCTTTGATCAGGAAAATCTGTGCAATAAACACAATTCAAAAATATAATTAATATATTGGAAAAAAAAAGTGTAAAAAACATAAAATTAAAATAAAGCATCATGTTTTCAAGGAAGTACTGACCTTCTAAGTATGTATCTGTTGATGTACAATGCAGATGAATGTGGGAAAATTCCATGCTCCAGTGATGATAGCTACAAATTAAACTTGGAGCCTGCAATTAATCATCAGTCCAAGTTGATTATGGGTGAAATTTTCTCTTCAACACAACAAATAGAAGTAGGCTCAAAAAGAAAAACAAAGGAGTGTTATACCATTTCACCAATGACATGAATGAAGTCATACAAGTGATAAGATACATTTCACAGATTGACATCGCACATCTTTAAAGGCTCTGCCTTGACATAAAAAAACCCACTGCCAAAGCTTATCTCTGAATGTTTAAGAGACGGAATTCCACTTCGAACAAAGCCATGTCATCCACGAAGAAAGGGAGATGCTTGACAAGTGTTCAGGTAAATCTGCCTGCAAAACATTCATCACAACAATTAATATCGTGTGAAAAGGTATAAAAAAAAACAAGAATATTTGTGATAGCAACTGTCATTGCACAACAGAGATATCAAATTGCATGACTAAGAAGGGAAGCTAATTCAATTATTTTGGAGAGAAGTCGAGGAGAAGAGCTTCCACAAGAGACATGCAAAGAAGTGATTGAGGTGGAGAGGGGGGAAAAAACCCAAGGACCTCAAAAGCGTCGGACATCATGTTAGGACATTTTCTTTACTACAATCATGAACTCCCAGGCTTGTCATTTTAGATAACTTAACACCAAATAAGATATACACATAAAAAATTTGCATGAAAGGTCAATTTCTCCATAAAAAGTTTGACTTAATTATTGCAGCACTCTTAAGGAGTGATTCATTTTTTCAAAGAAATAAAATTGATTTTTATTGTCTTCAAATTTTACCTCTGTTAATAAAGTTACATGTGATTTTCTTGGAAAAGAAATTACAAATGGTGAGCCCCCCCCCCCACCTTTCATAAAAAAAAAAGGTTTTATTGTCCAAGTACCTTGACCAATTGATTAAGCAGTCCATAATGCAGTCATCTTATCTAAGTGATTCTTAACTTCTTCTTTTTGTAAGGAAAGGTGAGAGTCAACACACAGGAACTTTTCAGTCATCTTATTTAAGTGATTCATTCAAGCATCCAAGTAATCTTTCCCATATCAGGGTTAATATCATGATTGACCAATAAGCAAGATAAAGGATATCTCGATAATTAGACATCAATTAAACAACACAATATCAGTTCATGTTTAACAACAATACAGATACATGCATCCACGTCGAACATGGGTATGAGATGCTCGACACCGGGTAGACTATTACAGTATAATAGATCTTTCAAAAACACATATAATGACCCTGTTAAAACCAACCCAGTTGGAGTGATGGGGAAATATGTACATAAAAAAGGCCTTATCTTATGATTTGACTTGATCAAATTCAATGCATATAATTTAGTAGAAAGATCTAAAGCTACCATCTGAAACAGACACGAATTGACAGACACAGCACTTTGGAAGGGTGATAAGCTATCAATGATGTAAAATGAACATGTGTCCATGCATCACTGTTGCACACGAACAAACATGGATTGGAATGTTGGACTCAGCTCTAAACCAGGAGATTGTGTGTCCTTGTAATGTAGGACCCACCTGTTTGAGTACATGCATAGCAGATTGTATTGTCTTTAATACAGTAGAAAGACTAAAGTTGGTAAAGTTAAAAGCAAAAAATAATGCAAGCAAAGTTGAAAGGGAAGAAATGCGTACAGAATCCCAAACAGAAGCATAACCATCAGTTGAGAGTGACCAATTCCCCACCCCTACTTGTAAGCACCTATCTGACACATTTAATGCCATTAGCCCATCATCACTGTAATCACCATGATAGTGTTTTCTTCTCTTCTTCCTCCTCCTATCTCTCTTCCTTTGGCGAGCTCTAGTTGGACTCTTATCACAATCTGATCCACTACCTTCCACAATTTCATCAGAACCCACAAATGAATAATCACCGGACCTTCGAAAACTAATTCCATTCTTGACAAATAAAGATTCCCATGATTGAACTGTCCTGCATTCTTTCAACATACTATAATGAAGAACCCAAGATTGAATGGCAAGCCATTTCACTGCCACATGGCGCTTCATTCTTAAGCACTCTTTCATAAAATCCCCAAGATCCTTGTTCAACAAAGGTGCCCCAGTTATCAACATTTTATCAATCTGTTCCTTTTCAGCTTCATTCTCTTCATCACAAATGAGACGAACAAGTTGGCGTCTCCGGTTAATTACAGCATTTAAAAAAAGCAACTCATCCATAGAAATGAAATCATCACATGTTAGGAGAAACCCAAGCCAATAACTTGAGCTACAAAAATCCTTGTGTTGCATTCCTGTTGGGAGAAGTCTATGAACTGATTTTATGAAATCCAATAGCTGCCTTTCATCGAGAAGAATGAGGAGATGTTGCGTGAGAAACGAGAACTCCTCTTCCAATAGAAATTCATCAACAAGCTCCCAAATATCACCTGAATCATCATCACACATCATACTAACAAACTCCTCCATGAAAAAATTTATGTCTAGATGCAATATTTCTCCATCTTTCAATGTCTCGGCAAGCTCGTCAGACGTCCAGAAATCAGGCACATATTCTAGAAAATTCTCCACTGTCTGCAACAAATCCAAATCATGAAAATAGTGAGGCTTAGTAGCAACGATGGCAGGCGATTGCCCATGCTTCCCCTTCCACTCTAGCTCCTCCCAACATGTCTCGCGATTGACAAAAGCATATTGTGATAAAGCCCGGGCTCCTTTTCTATGCTCAGTTTCACCGGGATGAGCAAAATTGTCGAACCACTCCACTATTCGTTGTGGGTTTCCTAAATAAAGTTAAAAATTAAGATCACAGGAAATGTATTTTCTACCATTATAAAATGAACTGTAATTCAAGCTACACTAAAATGGAAAAATCCTTATTTTTTAAAGCAACATCTCAAGAATTCGATGTGAAAACTATTCAAGAAACAATACATCCACCAAAAAACTAACCATTTTTCAAAATGAACTATAGTTCAAGCTAAAAATAGAATGAATTCTAAAAATCCAAATTTGCAAATCAACATATGAAGAATTCGAAAGAAACAAAAATAACCAAGTCATCTGAAATCCACCTCTGAAGAACTTCTCGAGCATTGGCCCCCTCCTCGCGATGACAGACCCCGCCTTCCGCGGCCGCCTCTCAAAGATCAGCCTCAAAAGCCCGCCCGCCACGGCTCGCCCATTCGGCCGGTCCGACATCAGCAGCCCCAAGAACAGCTCGCGCGAATCCCGAGGATCCAGAGAACCACCGGCGGAGGAGATCGTCTGGCAGAGCCACAGACGGGCCTCGTAACGGCCGCCGCCGGCGCAGGAGGAGGAGGTGATCAGGGACCAGAGAATGGATTCCAACCTCGCCAAGAGAGAGATCCTCTCCTTGGCGGTACTGACATCCTCATTTAGGGTTGGTTTGGGTTCTTCGGATGATAAGAACAGATTCACCATGAAAGCTATAACGAGCGAATCGGAGAAACAACAAACCCTAATAACGATTTTTTTTTATTTTTGAACGAGGGTCTGCTCGTGATATGGCGGAATAAATTTTGTTCTTATGTCGGCGGAACATTAAATTATGTTAGGAACAATTCGGTCATAATTTTTTTAAAAATGGTAATCTATATCAAATAATATATATGTTATGATAAAATTATATTTCATTTATTTTAATTAAATAAATTTATTTTTAACAAATGTAAAAAAAAATTATCAAATATATATACACTTAAATGGGCAGCTATGAAGATATATGAATTATCTAAGACTATCCGGAGAGATTGCTTTGAATCTAAAATCAATCATGTATGACCCAAAGTTTTGTGACAAAACATTTACCTAAAAGTTAGATATTCAAGCCACATACCAAAGAAAATGCCCTATGTCTTAGGTAAATAAACTAAACTAGAAAAACCAAAGGATAGGTTTTTTTTTAAGATAAACTAGATGACATCTTAATTAATTAAAAAGGCCCAAATGGAAAGTACGTAAAAGAAGAGGATCCTACCTAGCATTGCATCTGTTCCGAAACCAAACAAAAGGATAGTTTATACATTTTAATGAGTATAAATATATCCCCAGCCAATAACTTCTATTTTCATTTTTTTTTACAGTTACAGCACATTTTATTTTATTTTATTGATATCTGTACTTATTTTATGGATTTATAAAATTCAATGCATACCTTTTCTGCATTTGCCTAATAGTAAGTACATACTTCATTAGGAATTTCACACACTGAATTACAACACAACTGTTTATTAATGCACAACCCATACATTACACTGATAAAAGAAAAGGAGGGGACACTTTAATAGTACCCTGTAAAATAAGTTAATAAGATACCATTTTTAGATGTAAAAAACAACAAAAAACAACACACCTATAGAGAAACAAAATGAACACACAGTTAAATTTTTCCAGGGAAGTGTTGGCCTTCACTGAAACACTTATAACATCAAACCTGATAGGATTTAAAAGGAGGGTTACACAATAGATCTACACCTAAACTACATCCAGAAAAAGGATTTCATCTCAGTCGGCCTCTAATTCCGCTCCAAACTGTTCCAGCCTCTCAGTGTCCTCATCAAGATCACGGATCTTGGCGTGGTTGACTGAACCATCGTCCTCGCTCGCCCATATCTGCCGGCCTCCAAACCTGAGCAGAGTGAAAAGTTAAGGAATGATAATTTTTGTGGATCGATTTACTTGTTCAATAGCAAAAAAAAAAGTTGTTTTACATTGATTTTGTAGGGCGTTAAACACTCAATAATTTATGCATATATGAAACACTCAGTAATTTAAACACTCAGTAATTCAATATTCTACCATGTGAATATACTCAATTAAATAAAATGTAAAAATGTATGCATCCAGTTCATTCGATTACGTACTGTATATATTTCATTGGACAAGTGTGTATTTCAACAAAAAAAACAGAGAGAGGAGGAATGACTAACATTTTATGTGAGCTAAATTCACTTACCATCTTCCATTCATCAGCTCAATACACTTCAGAGCATCTTTCCGATCCTTAAATTTCACAAGAACAACACCCTGTGGATGATTCTCACACACCTGCATTTAAAAAACACACAATATATAAAATAAAAAAACCGCAAACATGAGCAGCCTATGAGATTTCTTTAAGATGACTCATCATCTATCGAAGAGGATGTACAATTCCCACCCAATTAGGAATCAGTAATATCCAAAAGTCTGAAATAAATATAATTCACACTGTGTGTAACACAGGAAAAATTGCTCAAGCTTTGCTGATAGTTTGCCTGTTATACGTACCTTGACGGATTCCACAGGACCAAGCTTTGTGCATTCCTCTTTAACATCTATCTCCAGTTCCGGAAGAAGGTTTGCATCAGACTGTTATCGTTGGAGGTAAAAAAAACTATCAGATTCACAACTGACAAAAAGATGACAAAGCTATGCTGCGGTAAAATGCAATAGATGACAAAGTCCATGTAAAAAAAAAACAATATGATTAAAGGGCCAAAATATAATGACAAAATGCAAACAGTAAAGAAAATTCAACTTTTATAACCAGTGCCAGCAGGACCAAATTACAACCAATTAACTCTACCTTTATTCTAAGAAAATCTAATACACAGAAAATGCTATATTAGACTGAAAACAGATAATCTGCGAAGTATAAGCTGATTACCCTTAGTTCAGCAGGGATGAACATGTGGCGAAGTACAATTTGGGCAGGAATAGTCACCTTCACATCATCATGGCCACCTACAGATTTTCATGATGCTATGTGAGAAATGTACATATAACTGAAATATCATAATACTGAAGTAGAAAACAAACCCCATCCAAGAATCTTGTCTTCAACTCTCTTTGATTTCTTTTTCTTCTTTTTATCCACTTGCTTGGCTCTAAATGTATCACCTTCATAAAAGACCATAGATATGACAAATAGTTACCAGCCGTATGTTTTAAGATGTTCTCAATAATGGCATTGCCTAAACTATTGCAATCTCCTGTGATCTTAAGCAATTAAATAACCAATTGTTACCAGCCGTATGTTTTTAAGATGTTCTCATAAATGGCAGCCCAAACGATTGCAATCTCTTGTAATCTTAAGAAATTAAATAATGGAAGGAAAGATGCTGTAAACTTGTGCAGATGAGATTAATGATTTGGCTGATATAGTCACCTTTCTGCTCAAACTTAGCTCGTGTGACCGACATAACAATCTTCCCACCAGGACGGAGAGGTGTCCCATCCAAGATTTTAATTGCCAAATCAACTGAAGGTTCCTGGACAATAATCCCAGTGATCCATTCAAATTCAGAGTATCATACGCAAAATAAACATAATTAATAAATATGAATAATTACCTTCAGGTATGAGACTAATGCATCACCCTTTTGCCTACCCGTTTCTCTGTCAACATAAATCTTCACGCGAGGCTTTCTGGTTTCAGGGTCCTGCAAGTATCAGAAACCTTATTAGATAGCAAAATGACAAAAAATTCAAGATAAAAGCTTCCTCTTCCATGCTACAGAAAATTTTGACAAGCAACACGTTGGTATCATAATTAGACTACACCATACATTCCATGTGCCTCCCAAGTAAAAAGAATAGGGATATAAGGTGATGTTGTTCCTTAAAAAAAACAGAACATTTGATATTTCTCAAATAACAAGCAACTCTTTTCATGTGGTATAATTAGACTACACCATGATATTCCATGTGCCTCCAGAGTAAGACTAGTAGAGATATGAGTGATATTCTTGAAAACAGAACATTTGATATACAAGACCTTTTTCTTTTTTCTTTCTTACTTTTTTTTTTTGGAGAAAAGGAGAACAAACTATACCAATTATTTGAAGGTCTGGTATTGTGTATTTTGTGTGTATGACATATATTCTTAGAATATCCAATATTTAAGTTTACATTTATAATTGAATTGGAAGTGAATCTTGAGCACATATTGGTCGTGCTAGATGATCAATAATCTACAACCAAATGAGAAGGGGGGGAGGAAGAAATCTTCTGACCTCTTTGATGATGCCACACTTGGAAAACACTTCCACTATCTGCAAACATCATATCAATTTTGCTTTCATGCAAGCATTATATAAAACCCAAAAGCAAGGAACAAAGCTAAATAAGATCCGTATTACATGATACTTGTTAATGTGTGCAAGTATACGTGATTGTCAAACTAAGGAAACTTAGGCACCAAAATGGAGGCTAGCTTACTCTTCCTTCTGAAAAATAAGTATTAAATTTCGAATATATATAGCTTACCTCTTCAGCAGTGACATCATCAGGCAATCCATTGATGTAGACATGTGTATTAATTTTCAAATCAAACCAACTGTCTGGAGGTTTATTAGCTTCCTGTTTGTGTAAAATCTCAAACATGTCAAAGGCAGTCTATCACAAAGAAATGGAACATACAAATATAGTGTTCAGAAGACATTCATGAAAAATAATAGCTGCAAACAGAAGCACTGACTAAATCCCAAAATCTTCTAGACAAACAATAAGAAGGACAACATCCCACTCTACAGGTTTGAGCTTACATGTCTGAGATGCAAGTTCATAATCAAGTCACAAACTAATACATTTATCTGAATTAATGACAGAGACCAGTCACAACAGGTGTGAAACACAAATTCCACACGAGAAGATAGTAAACACAACCATTATGTCTTGAAGGGAAGAAAAAAAAGAAACAGAAAACAGAACCAACCAAATAAGACAAAAATTTACAGACAAGTAGACATAAAAAATGTTCCAATAAAAAAGAAGGCCAAACATGGGAAAATTAAAATACTGTGGTGAATAGCCAATAGTACCTTCTTTTCCGTAGGATTCTCAGGCAACTTTCTCTTCAATCCAGATTTTTGTTCCTCTTTCTCTGTAGCAACCTTGTTTTCTTCCCCTATACTTGTGTTGGAAGGTATGATTGTTGGAAAGACCTCCTCCTCATGTGGAAAAGTCATTTCTTCAGGTCCATACCTTTCATCTTTTGACGGTGTGTCATCCTAAAATAAATTATAATACATCAGAGCATCAGAAATTATCATAAGATGCTAAAATAATAAAAAATTATGGCAGTCTCCTCAGAATAATATCCAATAGCGTCAACAAGCAAAAAATCCCAAATTTAACCTAGTTAAACAAAGTCAATAATGATATGAAAAGGGACAGAAGCTTGGAACCAAAAAAAATCCTTAAGAAAACACCTTTTTATCGATCATCAATGTAAAAACGGAAACATAGTTGACACTGTAGATTAAAAAAGGCACCCATAAATAAAATGTTGAAGGCTCAATGGGCACTTTCACAATGCCTTATGAAATGTTTAACAAATAAACTTTATGATTCCTCATTCAGCAATTTCCAAGTACAACAGTGTCTGAAGCATTACGGCTGGATTAAAAAATGCTTTAACTTGCAAGAAATGATCATCTTAAAAGTATCATCTCAAGGTGTCATAATATACAATTCCTAATAAATAATGACTGAAACAAGCACTGATTTGATCAAAGCAAGGATTATAAAGAAGCAAAATACTTACTTGAGGAACCCACGCCTTCAAACCACGGTCCCACTTATAAGTGGTTCCATCATCATCAGTGAATTCCTCCTCACCATCTGGTGGAGTGGTAGGCCTATCATTAGCGTCATCCATTTTTTCTCTTTGTCTGGCTTCTCCACTCAAATTCCCTGGCTGATTAAACATACTAGAGTCCATGGCAGAGACACCACGTTTTAAAGCTTCTGCCTCAGCTTCTGCCTCTGTCACCTCCTTTTGCCATTTCACAAATTCATCGTCATCTACCACTGTGTCTACAAGACAAGTTGTCAATGAAGACAAGATATCCATTTTGTCCAATTCTTATCTTGATAACCAACACAAAATGTTTAAAAGAGGCAATTAAAGATACCCTTACCTGCAGTAGAATTATCAGGCCCCTGCAGCGGACATCCTTCAGATAACTCCAAAATCGACGACAATGTCTGCCAATCGCTTCTTCCTTCGGCCCATAACATGGTATCACCAGTGATAGCACCCTGGCATAGATATTCTGCCCAGGTGAAGTAAACAGAGCTAAGTAGACCTTCAAATATCTTGTTAGACCATTTGAACTTTGAAGTATTGAACACGACACAGATGGAACAGTTGTCCTGAAAACATACTACCAGTCACTGACAGAACCGAAATTCACAAGAGACCTAATCTTAAGAAATCAATTGCAGATATAATTAAAAATTTGGAAACCACAACACTCGCAGACAGCATTCAAGAATCTCATAGCATTCAAATCCAAGCACAATCAGGTAAGATGTACATGCATGCACATGCATTTCACAAAATTTTAAGTCATAATGAAAAACAGATCCATCATACAAAACCTGACTACTGCCACAATATGGATGCGGTTAAACTAATATCATACAAACTCATGCCAGAAAGTGATTTTAGGACCCGCTGAACATAGATTAGGTCATTTTTGCAAGGAAGATTCTCAGGTTAGTATTAGTTTTAGCCCATTGGCAACCATAGAAAACCCTATTAAAAATTTAATGGTGTCCCAAGAGAATGAAGTTTTTCAAACATGATGACAACCAACATGCTTAGATAACTCGCTTACCAACAAATGCTCTTAACAGCTCAACTTGATATCTCCTATTAAAGACTTTGATGATAATGTTTATTTTCTCCTTAGAAACTAATAGCATCTTTCAACAGAATATTAGCTTATTTCAAAAAAAAAAAAATGACCTTTTAGAAACTCCAAGAAATGAAGATCCACATTAACCTAAAAATTGCATCCTTAACATTTTAAATTACATCTACATGGGCTTGCATGTACGATTACATACATTCTTGTTAACTGATACCATCAGCCTAAAAATCATTTTTCACTTAGGGAAATTCTTGGGGCCCATTTGGAACCAATTAATGGCACATTCTGCTACTGCTAAATCCACCTTACATGAACTTTTTTTTCGAAGAAAAAAAAAAGGACATGTAGAGAAGCAAACAACCGTCTCAAATATTGATTTCAAACAAAATTTTGGGATTTTAATCTAGAGCTTTCAGATTGCATTGTTGTAAGAAATGTGATAAAATCGATTTTTTATTTATTTTATTTTTATGTTATTTTTTTTGGGGTGGAGGGGTGGGGTGAATAAAGGGAGCTTTTCAAAGAATCGCTAATTTAATCTATTTTACCAATAACTGATCTCTGATAACTGGTTCGAAACAAAATCTTAGAATATTTTACTAGCACATCACATTGACTCCAAATTCCAAAACAACAGAGGGGGCTTTACATGCATTCAAAGTAAAGAAAGTCTACATTAACACAGCTTACATTCCAAACCAGCATTATACATTAAGTGGGCCACATATATAAGCTCATCAAATATGCATGCAAATAACTCGATATTCAATGGAATTAAATTAAACCAATATAAAGAGCAAAAGCACACCTTTCAAGTCCAAGAAATTATAGGGTCCCTCGTTCTGAAGGTCAGGCTTAAGTATATACCAACCAAAAGCATAGGGGTCAAATCCAGCCGAATTCTTCTCACTGTTATTCTCCATACCTATTCCCAACAAAAAACAAAAAACTTTTTAAGGTTTCCAATGTCACCAATGGTGATTTGAACAAAAAAAAATCTATCTTTTCAAAAAAGTTGGTGAAAAGGAAGTTCTTCAAATAAACATTTTTTAATATATTTTTCCAATAATTGATCTCCGATAAGCGTCAAATATGTATGCGAGTGACATGAAATCCAATAAAATAAAACTCAACCCATACATAGAACAAAAACACACCTTTCAAATACAAGAAGTTAAAAGGTCCCTCGTTCTGAACGTTCAGTCTTAATATGTATCAAATGCATTGGAGTCGAAAGACACTGAATTCTTACACCGTTGTTCTAAGTACCTAAACCCAACAAAAAAATTGCCTTTTTTAAGTTTTCAAAGTCATCTGAATAGTAAATCGATTGAAAAACACACAAAGACTACATTATCATTCGGAGACAAAATCCATTGAAATTACAATTAATCGTTAGCAACAAAGAGAACCAAACCCTGATATAAATGTGACATCCAAGGAAACAACGTACACAACCTCGCCCAACAGAAAATTTGAAAATCCGAAACCCTAGAATCAAAATTTCAACAAAGGACGATATAAATGTGAAAACTAATAATTCGAAAAGAATAAAAAATTAAAATGAGTAAATGACACAGATAAGCTCTGAAGTGATACAATAAACCACATAAAACCCAAAAAAACAGTCGAACCCATCTAAGATATCATCATCACCATCACCAAACTGAAGTCTCCAGGAACCACAAAAACAAAGCACAAAGCAAGCAAATCAATCATGCGAAGACACAGATTAACGTTGAACAAAAAGAAACCCTAGAAAAACCATGTCAAGGCAATCAAAGACGGGAAATGAAAGTCAGTTGTGGCTCACCATACAGGATCTGAAGCTGCTCCGACTTCGGCGATGGGGGGGTAGAAGGGAGTGAGAGAGAGAGACCCCAAAAATGGACGTTTTTAGAGATGTCTCGAGTGAGAATCGTGACCGTTGAGGTTCTGGGAATCGACGGTTAGAACGTTTTGATGTGAAGGTCGCACTTCATGTGTTCGGTCATCCGATTGAATAAGCTTTTCTAAAATATGGGCAGCCGAATAAGTTATTCAGTTTTATCAATTGAATAAATTAGTTGTTCTGATTCTTAAATGTAAGAATAAGGTTTCGATGTTTAGTTGACTATGAGAATAAGATGTGAATAAATAGTGAATTAGATGTCAATGGGATTTATAGAAGAAGAGAATGATTTGCCACATGTGTCTATTGATTTATAAGGGGGATAAAAAATGATTTAGTATATGAGTTACTCTTGTACCGGTAAAATAGATTGGTAGAGTGATAATTCGAGTGGAGATTGGAATCCTAATCCAACTTAATTCTAATTATTCTACATAGACGCACTCTTCTATTTCATGCAAACAAACACATGTTGTAGACTTATTCAATCAAATTCCAACCTATTCAAATGTTATTCCCCTACCCAAAAATGCCACAAATGAACTGGGGGTTGTTAAACTAAACATGTAAATTTTTGCTTCTTTGTACTAGTGCGTCTATAAAGTTCATTGAATACATGTTTATTTATGAAAATATATATTCGTTGTATGAAAGAAAAAAAATCAGTTTAAAATCACAAACTGTTCTTGTAAAATCATATGAGAAACTTATTAAAATCTTATTCAATCCCTATAAATTTTATAAAATCAGATTTAATCATTTTGTAAAATAAAAACATCTCCATCTCCTGAAATGTCATTCTCAATTATAAAAATGTAGTCGTTGAACTTCATTTGATTTACAAAATCGATTTTTCAACATTTTCACCCCACCCGTGACCCGTCCCATCATAGAGACTGAACAAAAAAAATTACAGTTTCATCAACTCCACTACAAAATAAAAAAAAATTAAAAAACCAAATCAAAATTCCATAATACATTTCAACTGAAAATTACTGGCAACAAAAAGCATAAGACCTTTATTAGAAAATATAATTTTTAAAAATAAAATTTAAATAAATCAGTATATACTTTTAAATAACCACATGAACAGATGAACTTTTTCAATTTTCATAAATTTTCAAGTAGTTCTATCGACTTTTTCCAATAAAGGAAATAGATTTTAAAAGGGTATAACAATGATTTACCATGCACAGTTAAGATTAACTACACATTTAATTAGTTTCAATTTGGATAAGGATTAAAATAAATATTGTTTTAATAAGATAGAGAGCCGAGGGAATATACCAATTTTATAGGAATATTTTATTATTTTCATAAGTTTTCATGGAGTTATATCATTTTTCCTTATATGAAAATATGCACCATAAAAAAAAGGGTGTTTTGCATGTATACCATCCAAAAATATGCTATCTCCAAATAATCCATTTAGCTTTATACCATTGAAATATATAGAAATTATGCATATTTACCATCCTAGTTAACTTCCATTTAAATTTATATTAAAATCATTAAAGTCTTGGATAAATGACCAAATTAACCTTATATTTTTATTTTGCATATTTTACCTTACCAAATACAATATTTATAAAAATAAAAAATATTAATTTTAAGATGAAATGATAAATTTCATCTAAAATCCAAAAACATAAAAATTAAATATACAAATTAATTATTAACAAAGACATAGTAATTATTATTTATTAATGCTTACATTAATAAAATATTATGAGAACAATTAATCAAATATATTACAAAATGACATTTTTTTAAAAAAAAACCTAGATTTTGAAGAAAAGGAAAGAAATGGTAAGGTTGAATGTCTCTCAATTGATTTGAAAAAAACAAGAGATTAATTAGGTTATTAGGTTTAATTATTTACATTATAACAAATATTATATCTTAAGGTTATTTTTGTTTTTTTTACTTCTTGGTTAAGAAACTAATTATAGTTAAGGTTTATTTTAATTAAAAAAACTAAAAGAGGGGAACATTTTTATATTAAAAAAATTTTAATGGTATAAAAATAAATACGTAATTTATGATGGTATAAATATAAATAAAATAATTTTTGATGATATAGATACAGAAAACCTCTTAAAAAAATCAAGTCACATGAAGAATGTAAGTGAGATTGTCCCTGATATCTTCCTTTATATGGTGGATATCTTGTTAACAGAAACTTGTGATTTTTTATGCTTAAATTCACTTGTGCTTCTACTGTCAAGTAGAAACACCCGCCAGTTTTTTGAATCACGGGTTTATGCATATTAAAGAAGGAAAATATATTCGAACAATTTTTACGATTACTTTTGCTATTCGCACATGATTAAATATTATTTTTTTTTAAAAAAAATAGTTAGCTAATGAAATAAATTCTTTTACCAGAATAAATTACATGCCTGTATGAATTTAATGCATGCATCTTTTACATTATTTCATAAACTACTTAGTGACGTATTGACATTTCGTTTGCATGAATTATTGCAAAAGCGTTTGGTCTCATAGAATTGGAGAAAACGGTCTCGTGGAATTGGAGAAAACACGAAACTCACATCCAAACACTTTCCGGCGTTCATAAAGCGAAAATATCCAACTCGCATTGATAGTGTAAAAATGAAGCATTTGGAAACGCCCTCCAAAACATCGCTTCAGAGAATCCAAAGTCACAATGCAGCCTTTTTTTATGTGTTTTACCACTATGTCCCTCCACTTTGTGTTACCCCTCTTTTAAACTAATGTCTGAAGATGCATTAGCTAGAATTAAATATTTCATTAGCCAAACATAGTTGTGGGTGCCAAACAAATTTTTTTTTTGTTTTGTTTAGGTACTGTTTGGATCCGCGTCTCACCCGTGTTAGTGATGACAGATTCCCACAGACGCAGACGCTCAAACAAACGGAATTCGCAACTTCGGCGTTTGCCCCAAGTTTATACGGTTAATGTGTATTTATTGCTCGTTTTTCCAACGCCTCAAAACACAGATTCACAGCCCGCGCGGTACCTTAGTGTTGTCAATGCACCACACCTGTCACCCCCGTCAAAAGCCACATGTGAAATTCAGAGTTCAAAAACTCACATCCAAACGATACCCAAGTCCCCGAGCACCCCTCCATCATAAATCTATGAAAAATCGAGCAAAATTTTATTTGAAAAACATTAACCCCACTGCAACCATTACCACCCTAGTGAATCCTAATCCCACCCCAACACTCAAAACTCTCACCCCCCCCCCCCCCCCCCCAACCCCAAGAGCAAGGGAGGAGGGACATTAGGGGAGAGATGTGGGGAGCAAGCTCATAGGTTCTGATGGGGTGGATTTAGAGGTCACAAAATTTAGCCTGTGGTGGGATGAATAATGGGTGAGAGTGACCACACCCAAAATTACTAACCCAACAGGGGCTGCATCTCCAGATATTAAAACAAGAAACCAAGTATATATAACTAAAATAGACATCTTATAATCAAATATGCTTCAACACTTCAAACACCAAGGAATTCTGTGTATCATAGATGCTGGAAAAAAAAGCAAACCAGGATGAGATCATGTGCAACATGGAAGCCAATGAAATGAGTCAAAACTGAAACGTATTCAAGTTTTGTAACAGATAACCATCTAACAAAAAAAAGAAATGTCATCTTCTCACACACGAGTTCTCATAAGGAAATTGAACTGATAAAATATGGTTTGAAAGCTAGGACACAAAAAGCTAGAGAGTCTCAGTCCCACAAAATCAATCATCAGCACCAGAAAGAGATTGATTGAGGGCGTCCACGCGCTCCATCAACTTGTTCTTTCTCTCCTCGTAAGTGAGCTTCTTCAGGTTGTGCCTGCCATGAGAAAACCATGATATCAAGATACATCCAATATTGTGAAAAGGCACGTCAACATCGATCTATTCTTCAATATTTTAAATGGATTGGGGTGGGGGGTAGGGGGTATATATAAAAAAAGGAACTGCAATGCATTACCTCTTGTGTTCCTTTGGTGGTTCCTTGGTGGATTTTGATGCGGACGGGTCAGCACGGATAGCTTCATGCACCTTCTTGTACAGCTCCTCCATGGAATCAGGCTCAATTCCTCTCTTGATGTACTCGCTGAAGTGGGATTGGTATTTCTCAGGCTCATCCTCCATCAGGGTCTAAGAATTTATAAAACATCATCTTAAGTTCATGAACTAAAATACACAAAGATGGTAATCTTTGACTCAAGAGTACAAATAAGATGGAGGACTGAGAAATCAACATTCCCATTTGATCTTCAAATGTCCATAAAATATATCATATAATCAAATAAAATTTACATGAAAAAAGATGGGTTATGATGCATACGATGCATAACAGTGTAAAAGGGTTAAAAAAATTACAGAATAAGAAAAAAACTTGAGAGTCCAGCAAAGAAATCAAACATGACGCAAAAGAAAAGATAAGCAGCATATTGTGTAATCTCACATTCATGTAGGAAGCGATGTGTCCTCCAAATATGTACTTGCGGTGGATCTCTGCATTGAGCTGCTTGTCATCCTTACTGAAACCAGCAAACCTCTTCTCACTGTGGGGGATATCAAGACCACCATCAAGTGCTCCCTGGAGTCATATCAAGGTAGTAGCAGTATTTCATCAATAACAAACCATTAAATTGATAAGCCATGTGCGAACACCTCAACACCAGCAATTTGCCAGAATGGCGAAGTGTTATATCACATTTCAAAGATGTCAAAAAAAATGCTACATTGACATCATCAAACAACAAAGAGTCTCAAACACCTAATCTTGTCAAGCTAAGGGATGAATATACCTTCAGAGCACCAAACACACGATTTCCGGTAGTGGTTCTGACAAGTCCGACATCAAGGAGGGCACGGAACGGCCTCCTGCTCTCAGCAACTTCAACACTGTAGTCCTCCCCAGTGGCCTGTCAAACAAAGTGTCATCCATGCATGGAGCAGAAACTAAAGCAAAATTTCAGGACCAAACAAAAGAAAAGGTACCTCCACATTCCCCTGATACTCATCATCCATCTCAAGCTGCTTCAGAACACGGCGAGCAAGGAGTAGTCCAGTACAGTAAGCTATGTTGAAAGCACTAACAGTCAGATACTATTTTCAGTTAAATTGAAATGAGCTCAACCATCTGACCAACATATTGGTACCTGCTGCATAATTAGTGAGACCCACTTCAAGCCCATATCGAGGCAGTTCATGGGCATAAGCTGCTGCAAGAACAGAATCACCAGCGATGCTTGCAGATATGATTTGTGCAGTAATGTCCTTGTTGGTCTAGGGACAGGCAGAGGATTAAGGGAAAAACATCTATGATTGCTATTTTGGAAAAGATGGGAATTCACCACCTGTCTGTTAAAATGAATATTTATGTAAATGATGGAAAAAACTAAACCAGAAAAAATTTGCATCCATGGAGTTTGAAAAGGATACAAATCGAACAACAAAGCGATACTTCGGTGTGTTGTATTTATTCTTATCCTGGTTAATCAGGCGAATCCTAGCCCGATAGTCAGTCTTTCCCTCTTCATATTTAAAAAAATGTATTAAACACAACCCAGAACATTAAATATGAAATAGATACAGTCAACAGGACAAATAGGGGCAGCAGTTTGTTACCTCTCCTTCTCTTGAACTTAACCTGAAAGCGCTTGGAGTAGGCCCGGGACTTCTGGGATTTGACAAAGACCTGTAATAGATGAATAGTTAGCCAAAGATCTAAAAAATCAGAAATCAACTAATATGAAAATAAAAAAATTGCTTGACACGAATCACCCATCAAACCACAAAGGATAATCCAAGGAAAGATTATTAAATGGAAAATGACCTGATAACCAGAGGTTACAAGCAATTTGGGGATGTGTGATTAGTGTCCAAGCGCAATAGTCAACAGTTCAAAATATAATCATTCCTCATTGCTAAAACAATGTGTCCTTTATCACTAGTTCAAAATCTATTTGTATCACCGAAACCGGTAAAATTTCAGGTCACTGGTCAACTAAAATGAAAATAAAAATTTTGCTCGGACACTAATCACCAATCAAACAACCAATCCAGTGATCCACAGAGGATAATCCAAAGAAGGATTGATAAAATAAAAAAGGATCTGATAGAATTACAAGCAATTTGGTGACCCAAGCTGAAACAAAATAAAAAGAAAACCATCCCTCCCATAATTGGTTGAATGGTGCATCTTTTATCACTGGTCACCAAATCGGTCCAATTTCAGGCACTGGCTCAGGACTCTAAATTTTCAATTCTCAGATAAAGCTGTTCGGAGAACTTTAGCAAAATACAATTTTACCATCTCACTCATTTTTAAGAAACACTTGATCAAAGATTTAAATTAGACATAGAAGTGAAATACAAATCACACAAGATACAGATAAAAAAAATGATGAAACAAAACAAAACTCCAGCGAAAACCCGATAAACATGTTCAGAGAAACCAGACACCAAGATAAATCAATAAGCAACTTCATATTAATACATGGTATTTTGAAAGAGAAATCAAACAAATAATACAATAAACACCGTACTAACAGTTCAAATATGGCTTCCAAGGCTGCAAAATCAAACATTTTAGAGATCCTAACAATTGCCTAAAAAAAACCCATTAATAAACACATGGTGTGCCTTTCTGAAACCTAATCACTGCAACATCACTTCAAATTTACCAAGCGAAAAAAAAACATCACTTCAAAAAACAAACGCATCCATTCAAGAACAAACATGATAATGACACGGAACATCATATTCGCATAAACCTAATAAAATTTGAACCTCCCAAATAAGGTTAACCTAAAAATTTGAACTACCCAGATGAGATCTACAGAGCAAAAGAAAAAGATTTAATCTTTCCAACGAAAACTCAGTCAAACAGTGAAATTGTGAAATCTAAAACCCTTCAAATAGATCTTCAGAAACCCTAACGTGAAATGAAAGAATGACGAGGAAACCTCAATGGAAGTCGGCTTGAGCTTACCATTGTAGGATCTGAAGCTTCTCCTCCTTCGGCGAGGATCTGAGGGGACAGAGAGAGCGGAAGAGAGAGATAGCAGCCGCTCTTTTTATAAACCCTAACCCTAGGAAGCTTGGGTTGATATTGTTCATCCTCCACCGTCCGATTAAAAGATGTGTTGAACTATGAATCTGAACCGTCCAGGTTTAAATGGGAACATCCGATTGAAGGCAGTCCTCGAATGTGGGCTGAACGATCCCAATTTATGGGCCGCATCCCAATTTATAAAAAATGCATATCCCCTTCTTCTTTTAGCTGAATAAACTCATTTTAGTAATTATAATTAAATATTTAATGTGATATATACAACATCCAACAATGTAAATGTTTCGCTAGATTTCTAACGTGATATATAAACTGTGTTTTAAATTAAGGAAAAACTGAGTGTAACAACACTCTTCAAATATAATTAAACGGGAATGTGGGTTTTGCAATCTAATTTAGGATGTATTTGGTTGTGCAGTTTCCCACAAACGCGGAAGCTGTCCAATTGTACAACCAAAAACTGCCTTAGTTGAATATACGAGGGAATATAAGGGGGGGGGGGGGGTTGTTAAATAAAAAAAATGTTTGTTTGGAATGAATATATAGGTATAGTTATGGCATATTAGGTTGGAACATAGTGTTATTTGTATTTCAAATCCTTTGAAATTATGTTATTCCACCTAAACCATTCAACTAATATAAAAAGGGTCTCATTGTTAAATCAACTGTTATTACCCTTTACATATCAAGTGTCCAAACTCCAGAGGTCAAATCATTTTTTCACATTTTATAAAATTATTATCCACATTTTATTCATAATTTATCCATAACATACAAGATAACAAAAACTTTATCATTATATATCCCAACAAGAATAATTAAAAACATGACAAAAAAATGACTTATTCCTCAATATAATTATTTAATCTTAGAATAGTCATAAACTCCATAATAACTTATGTCTTTATAGGATTCAATTCATAGGATTCGACGGTGAAAAAGCCAAACAACAGATTCAGATGTGGTCTCGCTTTTGTTTACCAAATCTGTTTGGATTTTATTTCCCAAATCGGTTTCCAAGTGTTTATTCTAATACAGATATGTTTCACCATCTCAATATATATTACTAAAACATACATTAAAAATACAATTTGTATTTTGTATGTCCCACGAGCACCTGCTTGAGTGATTAAGGGACACCCCACCTCTCACCTCTTAAAGAGGGGGAGTATCAAATCTTGCTTTAAGCAAGGGAAAATATAGTGGTTGATGGGCCATGGGCCCAAGTGTTTGATAAGCCCAGTTGGATTCGGATAAGCTATCCCAGAATCAATCCAAGCGCAAGAAAAATAAAAACTTGCAGACTTGATTCATATTCTTATCCAGGGTTTATCCTCTGAGGCAAAATCATACCCTTTTTAGAACTTCAATAGCACCTCTGTCAAAAATGATAACTCAAAAAAA
This sequence comes from Acorus calamus, assembly GCA_030737845.1. Lineage (NCBI taxonomy): Eukaryota > Viridiplantae > Streptophyta > Magnoliopsida > Acorales > Acoraceae > Acorus > Acorus calamus. The sequence goes on along the minus strand of CM060876.1, from coordinate 12,830,269 downwards.
AGGAAGTTATGAATAGTTTAAATACACTAATTCCTCTACCCAATACAAAGCACAAATAAATAAATCTGTTGAAGCTCTGGAGTTGTTTTTTTTCCTTTCTATTTCTATCAAAAATGCGCCTTTCGTTTACGGGCGGTGTATTTTGTATCCGGTGGCACAGCGTGGCCTTTTCTTCTCATCTGCTCCTTCTTCTTCACCACCCATTCCTTCCCTTTCCCTCGCTTTGTTACCTTCAGCTTTTTCCTCGGCCGGTGTCTGTCTGATATTGAAACCTGTCGCAGGAATTACCCACACATCAAAGGACCCCTTTTGAAGAAAAATAAGATTACTAATGTTGCATTGGAAACTAGTTTGGAAAAATAGCTTTTCACCAAAAACAGCTCTTGGAAATAACTTTCCAGGAAACTCACTTTAGTTAGATTCATGAAAAACTGTTTTTTTATGACACAAAGTTGTTTTTCACTTTGATCAGAAGCTGGGACCGCTGATGGTTTTTAGAAATGAGTTTGGATTTTACTATTTTAGTATGATTCATGCAAAAACAGTCTCCAAAAGATATCCAAACCCATTTCCAAACAATACCTTAAGTATGATTTTTTTTTAAGGTGACTATTTTGTTTTATTTCATGGTTAAATCTTATCTTATCAACATGATAAAAACTAGACCCAGGACACGACCTCAGGGAAGATGGGGCAGCTCTCTGTCATCATGAGATAAGATATTTCACCAGAAAGATATAGACATTTCTGCCTGGCTTACCATTTGGCCCTCTTCATCGTCGCTCTCGTCACCATCGCTGCAAGTTTCACCATTCTCACCTTTGCCCTTTGGAACTGTGGTGTTGATGGATGGAGGTCCACAGGTGAGGACAAGGTAAGCCTTCCTCGCTTTTGAACTAATGGATGCAACAACATGCAATATTTAGTGTAACAGCTCAACTTCACCATGACTAAAATAAATGACCGGAGGAAGACCCCATATATATATGTATATATGTATAGAGAGAGAGAGAGAGAGAGACACACACACACAGAGGAATTGCAACCAACAGAGCATCCACATAAGTATCTGTTCATTCAACTACACAATTCTGGGTAAAGTATACGGATTGCCCTTTCTAGAAAGTTGAGAATCCCACACTTAAGGCTCCTAAGATGTACTTCTCAATTGCATAGCCAATGAATAATGGGACATATTGATGGATAACTTAAGATTTCTAATCAGTTGAACTTTTTTTATTACAAATATTTAAATGTTTGAGAAGGATTACTATGCATAGAATGATTAGAAATCTAGCACAAACTTTATTTCTTGTGTTTCAATGTTAATATCGCCAAGGCCATTGAACCTGGCATTTTCTCCATTACAAATAGGTCACCCTCAACAAGGGGAACCCCCCCCCCCCCCCCCCCCCACCACCCCGCGGCACACACATTTCATAAAGCTCAAATGAGCTGAAAGCAAAGGGCTTATAGCTTTCACAGAAAATTTCATATATTCATAAGTAATGATACTTGGAAGCATTTCTTAAAAAAAAAAATGATTCATTCTACCAAATTTTTTTATCATGTCCATACATATATATAGTGAATATTATTAGCATGGTTTTAGTCTAATTCTCATGAGCAAGGATACTGTGTATACTACTCATAAAGCTCAAATGAGCTTGATAGCAAAGGGCCTATAGCTTTCACAGAAAATTTCATATATTCATAAGTAATGATACTTGGAAGCATTTCTTGAAAAAAAAATGATTCATTCTACCAAAAGAATTTATCATGACCGTACATATATATAGTGAATATTAGCATGGTTTTAGTCTAATTCTCATGAGCAGGGATACTGTGTATACTACCCACTAAATCCCTTATCAATCAATGGTGACCAGCTAGATTCAAGAATGACTTATAAATTAGATGTCCATAGAGAAAATTCTAGATATTTAGAAGCAAAAAAAAAGCTGCTAAATGAAGGCAACAAGGGTGTTGATTATCAAAGCAAATTTTATATGACCAAGTCCACTTTCACTTTCCAACTTTTTTTAACAGAGACTTAACAATAAAAATATCATGATTACCTACATGATAGAAAATAAAGAACAAATAAATTTGGAGGTTATGCAACCATTCTGACAGTAAATGAGTGAAGCCTTGAGTCATAATTTCACAAAGGACGTTACTTTTCATTAAAAAAAAATGGTTCCCATGCAAGAATACAAAAATATTGGGGAAAAAAGGCTTAAAATGATCCCATGAAAAAATACAAAAATATTGAAAAGGCTAAAGCAAATCACTAAGTACCTGTGGGGCCAATCAACAACTATACCACCTGCAAATCCAGCTTTCATGGCATAAGTCATGATCATCTCACTTTGTGCGACATTTTCAGCGTAGAGTTGCAACACTGCTCTTGCTCCCCTTGCTAAGCATCTGTAGAGTGATCCAAAGAAAGCTCTGCAAGATTGTTGCACCCAAATGAGGATGATGAATGAAAGAGAATATTTGGTGCAAGATTACTATGCAGGTTACTCAACACAATGAAGACATACTTCAATCTCAATTTTGGTTCATGGGATGTCTTGTCAGCATAGCATAACCACTGCAAAAACCAACATAAGAAATGGAAGTCAAGCCATGTAAAGAAGGTTAAGTAAGTAGGTTAAATCTGAGAACCACACAAGAAATGGGTTTCCCATGGATCTCATAAATACTCCATTTAACAAACAATTATCTTCATGTGATTAGAGAAAGAGGTAAATAACCTATGGAACAAAGGATACATTCAAATACCTAAAACTCGTTTTAAAAGATGCCTCCTAATGAAAGCACCAAACAAGAAGATACTCTAAAATATAAAATAACTGCGGATAAGAAGAATGACTGACCTGGATAGCAGAGATGCTTATGGCACCGTCAATAACTCCAGGTCTCAGGCCCAAACCCTGCAACAAGTCCCTAGTCATGGATTGCAGGTTTTTTAGGGGGGACCTCAAACACACATATCATTAATCAGTGACAATGGCATACCTGACCCATATCAAGATGCATTACATCACCATCCACCTGGCGCTCCACAGCAATATCTGATAAGACCAAGATAACTAGTATAAGGACAACAACATATACAATAAGAGCATCAATGCCGAACAAAAAGAAACACGGCAGACTCTAAGCGTGTATGGAACAGACACAATTACACACCAAGCATCGCCTGTGAAATGTCTACGCCTATCCAGTGGTGCCCTTCCTCACTCAATGTCTCGCCACTAAGTCCTGAACCACAACCTACCAACACAACATGAAGCAACCAGTAAGAGTCTTCCTAGTCAATTCAGATAACTTCCAATAGTATAGAACAATGAATAGCTATGAAAACTAAAGAATAACTCTCCCCGAGATACAATTTCATGCGATCCTTTGAGGTACAATTTTTTTCCAAAACTAAATTTATAAATAATTTCCCACTGATCATTAATCGATATCTCTGGGAATGAATTTTTTAATCATAATCCAAACAAGCAGATATCTTTGAGTCACCTATGTCAAGAAGAAGGCGTGGGATTCCATCATTTGGCAAAGCAAGAAGTTCCAGTGCTCTCTCTGAAATTTTTGTCTATTTTTTAACAAATTCATGAACATCAAGTTCAGAGTTTGCACATAAAATAGTTAGCAATAATGAACTTCCAATTAAAGAAATACAAAAACCTGGATTTCAATAATCCGAGAGGAAGTTGTATATTTTCGAGCTTCGACATCGTTATAAAATATCTCTGGAGGCGCTTGTACCTCTGGCCTTGGCATTTTTGTTATTCACTGAACAGACGACAAAGTCAGTATAGCCTCATTGGAACAAGTTATTTATTAAAAAAAACAATCATTATTAAAAAAAATCAAAAATCAATTTTTAAAGCTCGCTTTAACTAGCATTACAAAAACAAATCAAATACATTTTCACACACAGAAATCAAATTCCACAAGAATAATTGACTCCCGAAATTAGTGTTTTGATTGTTTCCATTCGCTAATTAAATCATCTAGAGATTGACATAAACAGAGAAACAAATGCTGGAGTTTTATGGGTTTTCATCAATACCTAAATTCAACATGTTTTGCAGGTCAGGGAACTGACGCTCTCTACATATCTTTTTATTAGATTCACATTAAAATTAAAAAAAATAACAATTTTCACCTAGCTCCACCCCCTTCCCTATTTCAAAACATTACCAAAACACTTCTCCTGCATCATACAAATCCCTTCTGTTCTTCTGCCCAAATTATTCATTCACCAACCATATATGTCAGCTCAATATCTTTCAGGTTCAGGGTCTTCCATTCAGCACCAAAACGCTTAACATTATTAAAAAAATTACTCGACCACACACCACAAACACTCTACATGGGTCAGTTCAAGTATGATTTTAGTGTATATACTTATTATTCATAACATATGATAAATACATATAAAAAATCACATCAGATTCCATAATATTAACATCAGTAATACTCACACAATCATCCAAGACGATATTTTTTTTCAATTTCAAAGGGGAAACGAAAACACACAGAATTGAAACGAATTCAATCAAACTCTCCAGAAAGAAGAGAAAAAATTTACACAATGAAATCATAGAAACCTCAAAACAGTCCAACAAATAAAAAACGAAAATGAAGATTATTCACGCGTGACTCTGACCTCGTAAAGTAGTGATTCGTCGATCGACCAGGAGAGGCTGAAGCAGGGTCCAGGTTAGGGTTTTATTTAGGGTGGCTCTATTTGCCCCCCTCGAAATTAGGTGCACCCCCCTCTTGTGTGCTCCCCCTCTAAAAAATAAGATTTGTGTGCTCCCCCCTAATCAATCGATAGAAATGTCTTCTATCGACACCTAATCAGTCGACTGATAGGTTCGACACTCACAATGTCGTTAGAAATGACTTCCATCGATACCTAATCAGTCGACTGATATGTATTAAATTCAAAATGTTTAAACTGATCAAATCGACACATGAAGTGTCGACATTTTATGAATTTATCGACACTTTAAGTGTCGACAGATTTGAAATCCCTGACATCGTCGTTGAGGTCGGCTCCATCTCCTGAGTCCATCGACACTCCGAGTGTCGGCAGAAATCAATTCAGTCGACACTTGATCAGTCGATTTTAAATGGATCTTGTGAAGGATCCATATAGGGGAGGTGCAACTTTATTAGAGGGGGGTAAATAGAGCGATCCTTTATTTATTTATTTATTTTTGTTTTATTTTTATTGAAGAGTGGGGAGAAATGTTGGATTTCCCAAATTACCCCGGATGTTTGTTTATTTTACAAGTTTACACTAGGATGACGTTGACTAGAGTGAAATTGAGAAATCTAAAACCCTACAAATAAATCTTCAGGAACCCTAACATGATATGAAAGAGTGACGAGGAAACCTAAATGGAAGTTGACTTGAGCTTTACCATTGTAGGATCTGAAGCTTCGACGAGGATCTGAGAGGGGACAGAGAGATCAGAAGAGAGAGAGAGAGAGAGAGAGAGAGCAGCTGTTCCTTTTACAAACCCTAACCCTAGAAAGCCTGGGTTGATATTGTTCATCCTCCACCGTCCGATTAAAAGATGTGTTTGAACTATGAATCTGGACCGTCCAGGTTTAGATGGCAATATCAATATGTAGTCGGTTCACACTTCACAGAAACTGTGGAGTCAACCAGTGAGTTAACAGGGTTTTATCCGATTATTTATATCATCGGGTTTTAAGGATAAATTGAACTAGAATTCAAAAAGGGTGAATATTTAAACTGTTCAACCGGGTGGGTTGGATCGGGTTTTAGAACAGTATTAACCTTGGCTGAAGCACAGTATACCAAAAATCCTTACAATGTATTAACAATGCAAAAAAAAATCATCTATAACAATTTTACCCTGTTGGATATGGTTTTATAATCTATTCAAATGGATCAAATCATCATTTATAGAGGATTTTTCTTATTTTTAACACATTGCAAGTTTTTTTGATATTGTGTTTTCAGTCAGAGTTAACCAAACGAAATATTTACATAACATCTTCATCTGTCAACAGAAGTTTAATGCAGTGAACTATTTGGATGCACATAGGTATTCTCACAGGGTTATGTGGACTTCAAGAAAAATCAAAGGGGTTATACGCAGTTTACATGGATTGTTTGAATTTTTCCATGGATTTTTGGGTGAGAAAAAAATACAAAAGGGGGCTAACTAATGAATCTAATCAAGGTTTAAATATTTTGGGCTTTTAAGTAAGATGTTCAAAATATGGGGGTGTCCAAATAATGGGAGTATGTTTAAAGTTTGGGTTTTTTATTTTTAAGTCTTCACAAATTATAGTATTTAGTGATCGATCCCTCACTTCTTCGTATTTTATTTTTAGTCCCCAGATTTAAAAGATAATTCATTTTTAATCCCTGGAATGGACCTATCCATAATTTTTTTCCTTTTTAGTCCCTAGTAGGGACTAAAAAATATCATATCCTATAAATCTGGGGACTAAAATCAAAATATGAAGAAATAAAGGATCAATAACTAAATACCATGGTTTGTAAGGACCTAAAAATAAAAAAAACCCTTAAAGTTTTTGAGGGTGCACTTACCGCCACCCTTTTATTTGGGTTTTTTAATTTTATTTTAGGTCCTGTAAGCTATAATTTAGTGATCGATCTCTCTCTTTTTCATATTACAGATTAACTTCCCAGTTTAAATTATATATTCTTTTTTAGTCTCTCAAAGGGGAACTAATAAGAAAATCAAAATAATTTAGTGATATGTCCCTCTAATAGAATAATGAGGAACATATTTTTTAAATTTGAGAATTTAAACTATAATATGAAAAAGTGCGAGATCGATTAATAAATTATATCGTTTACAGAGATTTAAAATTTTAAAAATTCCTTTTTATTTTCTAATCTACAAACAATGTTTAACGGGTGGACATCCAAATATTTGATGCTCATGTACGAGGGTCTCTATTTGGGGTGGGTCGAATTGCACTCCTGTTTTACCTCACACACCAATGTCTTTCTACACTCCACCCAAAAACTGAGTGTTTTAAACACCCCAAGTAATGCAAAAGGAGGAGGAAGAGGGGGTGGGGTTGGGGCAGAGGGCGGGGTTGAGTGGGGTGGGGAAAAATGCATCTGAGAAGATATGTCAGTAGTCCTCGACGTCTACGAAGGTCTGAGAAGGCGGAGAGGCGGTGTTTTGCATGCATAGACATTGTAAGTGTCGACGGTTTCACATTTCATAGACACTCCTATGTCGATCCTTTCAGAAAAACCATTATCATTTCATTTGTCCCTCCAAATCTCCACAAAAAAATTTCATAGCATTGTTTCTAAAAAAATATATGAATTATCTACATGTGCTAACACCATATAAATGAACAAAATGAAGAGAGAGAATTGCTATGACCTTTGTTTCTAGGACCTCATCGACTGATGGTGTGTCTACGTTTAATCGACATTAGTACTGTCTAACCTTTCAGAACAAACAAATTTTTCTCATGTTGTCTTCAATTGACAATATAAGATTTGGTTGACATCAGCATTGTATACTCTATTTCCAGGACCCACGGTTTTTCTCATATTTCCTTTGATCGATAATGTGTTTATGATATAAGATTTTATCGACATCAATATTGTCTAACCTATTTATATGATTTATAATGTTGGGTGTGTAAAGAACTTATTATAAATGAATCTTTACATTCATGACCCATTTATTTGGGTGTGCTTAGCAAATATAGGGGTGCAAATAAATGAGCCCCTCTATTTGCACCCCCAAATATTTGAATTCATTCCCTCTCATTAGTGGAACACAAACTTCTTCTTGTTGTCGGATTAGGGGTGCAACTGGGGCAGGTTGAACCCGACCCAACCCGGTTCATGGGCGGGTTTGAGTTGGGGTTTTTCTATGTCGGGTTCAACCCGACCCGAACCCGAACTAACCCGAACCCAATTCGGGTCGGGTTCGGGTTGAGGGGTTCAACCCGCGGGCTCAACCCGAACCCGACCCCAGGTTAACAAATGTTATGCTACCATAACAATATACTTATATCTAAAACTCTAAATTCCTAAAACACAATAAACAATTACACAAATTAGAGCATCACTATGTTTGTTGTGTTCAGGTTAATTAATCAGATATATTCACTTTTAATTATTTGTATATAAGGTTTAATTAATAATTAATTAAAGTTTATTGTGTTGTTTATTAAATATTTTTTTATGATATTTTAAGTGTTAAACTCGAACCCGACCCGACCCGAACCCGACTTGAACCCGAATTCAACCCGAACCCAACCCAAACCCGACCCGAACCCGCGGGTTGAGGTCGGGTTCGGGTTCGGGCTCGGGTTGAACCCTTCGGGTTGAGGCCGGGTTCGGGCTCGGGTTCGGATTGGGCTCTCTGTACTGCGGGTTAAAGTCGAACCCGACCCGAACCTGACCCAACCCGCCCAAGTTGCACCCCTATGTCGGATCACCTCGTCTTCTCTCACGTAGTCACGTGCACAATTCATACAAATCAATGGGTGTGTGCAAATCAAACAAATTAAAGAGTAAAACAGAGGCACCCTTTGAAAATCAGATTGCAAATAGATATTCAATTAAAGTAGCTTTTGGAAATAGGTTTTTAGAAACTAATTTTTTTATAGATTCATAAAAATATTGTAATTACAATTATTTTTTGTCACTTAATCTCGATTTAGATTCTATACAATATACTTTTATTTTTAGTTAACATTAAATATTATAAAAAAAATAATATACTCCATCTACTAAGATGCATGCTTAAAAAAAAAACATACATATTTTAATAAATTGTATGCATTCATTATTTATATATAAATAAATGTGAATATTTTATAATAAAGCATACACTTCATTAATAGAGGTATCAATGTATAAAAGACTAAAATTGTGATAGTAAAAATGACATCACAGTTTTTTAAGATTAATGCCGCTGGGTTTGATATGTTGTTGACAGAGCTTCTTAAAATAAAATCCAATCATACATGAATTTAGTCAGTATCATTAGTATCTAATAAGATAGTAATAAATATACTTAACAATTAAACCTCAACTTATAAATCAAAACATACCGTTAATTGTTGAATATAAATGCGACTCTTTAATTGGATACCGATGATTCTTCGAAACCTAATTGAAAGTAGACTCACTTAGAATACCTTTATCTTTACATCACTCTTATATGATTTACTAGGGATGGTAGTGAGATGGGATAAACGGGACACCCGTCACGACCTGACCCTATTGGAACGGGTTTGATCTTCTAAATGTGAAACCCGAACCCGACCCATCCCGACCCGATGAAGATATGGGATGAGTTTGAGATTCAAGTGCAAAACGCACCCCGCCTCTTTATAAACCGTTTAAATCATTTATATAATTCCAAATGATATGATAGATAAATTAAACTAACATATCATATATTATTATTATTTATAAAATATTTAAGCATGCATTAAATAATATTATATAACATAACAAATAAAAATAATTATTTAATTTTTAATAAAAAAAATAAGAAATATTAATAATATTTAAAAAAATTAGATTTTTAAATTTGTACACTAATTTGGGTTATTTAAAAACCCATTGAGACAGGTTTGAGATGACATAATAAAATCCATTACGAATTTAGGATAGAATAATAAAATCCGTTACGGATTTGAGATGACTTTAAAATAAAAATTTATTAATTGATTTAAGATTGGAATGTACCAAATCCGTCTCAATCTACTCCGTTGCCATCATTTACCCCCACCCGGTCGAGCCTACACTCACCCGAGTCAACATCAACAAAAACATAAATTTTGAAATAAAAAAAAAATAAAAAATGAGAGGCGACCGGAACGCGCGAGAGATTGCGCGGGTAGGTTTCGCGGCTCCGGCGGACCACACGATCTGCCACATCATCTCCCGCCAAATCCAACAAAATCCAATATTTCATTTTTAGATTTATTTTTTATTTACATTTTTTTTAACTTTCAAATTACTACGGTACGTACAGTTATATTAACATAAATTGGTATGGAGTTAGAACAAGTGATTTTGTATTTAATTATATTTTGAATTATTAAATATAATAATAATTTTTTTGTTACTTAAATAAATTATTTATAAAATATGAATAAAAATTTATAAAAAATGAAAGAATGTGATGGTTGATTTGACATGTGATTTATAAAAAACGATGACAATTAATTTGATAGTGAGTCCACGTATTCTTTGGATGGAATAATTTGGAATAACTTTAATTTCAATGATTGATTAAAATCTATATATCACTTTATATCGGTTTATTCTAGCATAGATTATCATAAGATATTCAGTGCATCCACACACCAAAAACTACTTATGCTTTATTTCAGATTACTCCCAAACAGAGTAAAAAAAAAAAAAAAAAAAAAAAAAAAAAAAAAAAAAAAAAAAAAGAGAGAAAAAGTTGGGGTCTCTGGGTGCCCAGAGACAAGACGCCCGGGACCCATTTGTGGGAATACCCGAATTGATGGTGAAAGTCCCAAAAATTGGGATTTTTGGATAATGGGTTTCTCTGATTTTTTGATATTTGAATGGTTATTGATATTGGGTTTTCATATTTCATGGTTTTTGTTCAGCGGATGCAGGTGTGATGAGATTTTTGGGTGTCGGTGAACCCGTTTGATGATGTTGCCCGTTTGTTTCGCCGCCCCGAGCTGTTCTTCTCAGTGTCAGGTGTGGTTTCTGTTTTGAACTAATCCTCCAAAGTTTCTATTAATCTTTATTACAATTTCACTTCTATGAATCGATGACTGTGTTCTTGTAGACTCCTTGGTTTTACTAGGTGAAATGGTTGCCGACAATTCTGTCATTCATGCACAAGAAGCACAATTTGTAACAATAATCTGAAGTGATTATACCAGTGACTATAAAGTTATATGAAGAGATGCAAATATTTTGATGAATGCATTTTATATATTTTTGGATGATGAGGAGTCCCAACATCAGTTAGAAAAACCCATGGTGCACAAATTTCCCACAAATCCTGTTCATCAGGTAAGCCTGAGGCATTCTAAATTTCAAAGTCGAAAACTTTGGGGAGCAAAGCCAAAGAATTAACTCCATGTGGGTTCACAAATGCATATTACATTCACTGAATTTCTATTATCTGATCACTCTTGAACCTGTAGACCTTTTAAGTAGTCTAACCAAGCTAGAGGGTTGTCAGCAATTATTCCATGATGATTCACTCATTCATTGGAGAAGTAATAAACAAGCTCTTCGCCCTGAAGATGTGGGAGATGACAGAGCTTTATGAAGAGAGCCATAACCATGGCTGTAACCATTAAATCTTGTAAAATCAATCTAGGGTTGACTTGATATGTAAGGTACATGCAAATTTCAGCTTGACATTGACACCCAAAGATTTATACCAAAGTCCTTGAGCATGAAAGCCCCCTTTTTTGTTTTGCGAATAACCCAGTGGATAAGGGGAAAATATGCTTGATCCACAGAAATACATGTTTGTTAGCATGGATAACCTGTAACAATTATGCCTTGATGAGTTAGAATAAACCCTGGGAACTATACATGAGAGTGTCATATATGGTTTATTCCTATTTATCCATCCAAAACTATAACAATTTTTTAATAAGACAAACATTTGGCAAGTTGATTGAGGGCTACCTCAATGTTACAGCACCAAATTTCTAGCTAGAATTTAGTGGCTCTTACAATTGTTCGGGCAAGAAAACAATGAATGTGTGGATGCTACATGCATTCTAGTAATGTATATACGAAGAGATGTATGCATTCTAATAAATGTGAAGAGATACATGCATTCTAATAAATGCATATTATATTCATTCAGATTCTCTTTCAGCGATGGATTCTCAAACATCTGATCATTGCTCTCTTACTTTATGTCATTCACAGATTTCTAGTCATGTAGGACTTGGAGCTTTTTCTCTATTCCGGAGGGCTGCGGATGACAGATGCATCGTGGAAGACCGGGTGTCTTTTAACATAGGGATTCAAGATCGTGGAATATCCCTCAAGTCCCATGCTCTTAAATCTCCAAATTCTCTTTATGTGGAAACACCAGATCAATTAGGATCAGCGGAGTGCCCTAACATCACTTCATACCCAAGTGAATTTGATGATATAGTAGCCAAACCTTCTAAAGATTACTTCTACAAGAAGTCAGAAGAACTGACTGGGTTGTTGAAAGAAGTAAATGCATCTCAATCTGAATTGACAGTTACAAATGGAGTCGCTGGTGATGTTTCAAATGAGTTGAGCAGCCAGAGTGGTATGGTGGAACCTTTGACATCATCATCGACTCCATTAGAGTCAGCCCCTCCTCTGAACGGGGATGAGCTTTTAAAAATTCCCGAATCTTTTCTATCCTCCAATGCCGGGTCAAATGTTTTCTCCACAAATTCAATATCTGTATCCAGTAAATTAGAGGCAGCTAATAATGAACTCTCTGGACTTAAAGAAAGTTTTCAGAAATTCTTGGGTGAGATCAACGATACAGTGAATGCCTCGATTAAAGAGGCACAGGATTTTGTCAATGACACATATAGAACAGCGACTTCATCACTCACTTACACAGTTAAGAGTGTGAGTGAAACGTCTGAAAAAACTGCCAGCAATTTCTCTAGCGAATTCAAGGAAAGCACGTTCAGAACTGCTGGTCTAGCTGTAGACATTCTGAGACACTCTCTGGTTGCAGTGGGGGGTACTTTAACAAAAGCAACAGATTTTGTTATTTATTCCTATGGATCTGCCAAGGATATGCTTCCACCAGACATCCGGGATCCACTAAACTTATTGGAAGAGAGAGCCCTAGCAATTGTAAGGCCTGTTGGGACAGCCCTTCATCAGGTAGTATGACAAAGGTGGATCGGAACTTTCTGTTATGTTGGTGGTTATTTTGATGGTATATCATTTTTTTATTTCAGTTCATTTGCTGTTTCCTATCAGGTATATGTTGTGATTGAAGGGTTGGAGAGAAATCTTGGCCTTGATCCTAGTGATCCTCTTGTCCTGTTTGTCTTTTCTATTGGTGGTTCAGTCATTTTGGGGTAATGGATTCTGGCGCGTTTTCTTTTGCGTTGTGGGTTAGTTTGTGTATGTTTTTGTGTTTCTGAGGGAGTTTTCATGCTTTGATTTATTTAGTGCATATTCACAGGATCTCTTACTGGAGGCTTAAGTATGGTGGATATTCTGGTGATCTGTCTCCAGAAGAAAGTTTGGAGTTGCTGAGAAAAGAAAATGCCATACTCATTGATGTTAGACCCGAGGTAAGGGACTGTAAAGTCCACCAAAACTTTGAAATTGAATTGTGTCACAAATTTCAAGAAAGATTGAATAACCTAAACTATCTAATGGTTTCCTCCCCTCTTATAGACCAGTCTACACTTATATAATTTTCACGTCACATAAACTTCTTTGCTTTGGTTGTTGAAGCATCTGAATTTTCGTCCTGTATATTTTGGGCAACATTGAAGATACTGTTATCTTACGACACAGTTTTGATTTGAAAGTTTCCAACAAGTTTGGTGATGGTCTCTAATCTTTGTGAAGGATTTGAGGGAGAGGGATGGTATACCTGATCTTCGACGTGGTGCTCGCTTTAAGTATGCAAGCATTATCCTCCCCAAGGTTAGTGATTTTATAATGTGGGTAATATTTGTGGTCATTTCCTGATCATATATGTACTAGACTGCTAAATTATACAGATCTTCTCTGCTGTGACACACAACTCACATTCACCCATGAAGTTTATCAAGCTATAATTTATAATATATAATAACATTGTAGGCTATCTTGCTTTCTGTTTACTACTATGAATTAAGAATATTCTTTTACTTTCTGTTTTAGATGGATACTTCTGTAAGAAAGCAACTGAAGAATCACAAAGAGGTGGATGATGCCTTGATTGCAGCAGTCATTCGAAACTTGAAAGTATCTCAAGTATGTCATTGCTTTATGCAACATTTAAAAACTTATTAGCCAATAATGTCTCATCAAAGCTTAAGGGATACTTCTTCTCTGCTACACAGAACGATTCAAAAGTTATAATCATGGATGCTAGCGGTGCTCGGTCTAAAGGCATTGCAAGATACCTCAGGAGACTTGGTGTTAAGGCAAGTAGTAAACCTCAACGAGGTCCACGTGTTCATTTTGAGGTCAATATTTACATCCCACCATTGTTTTAAACACTCACCATTTTCATCTTCATTTCGGTTATACCTTTGGGAGACAGAATGCCTACTTGGTTGGGGGTGGCTTCCTCTCTTGGGTGGAGAGTGGTCTTCGTATTAAGGAGATTAGACCTGAAACAGCATTGACTCTGTTGAATGAGGTGACTATATGATCTCAAGCTGGATTTCCTTGTAGTGGACAATCTAACAAGTTAGATAATATTTAGTTAATCTAATAATGACAATATGATCTTGAGCTGGATTCCTTGTGGTGGGTAATCTAATGTTAGATAATTATTAGTTAATATAAGTCCGTTCTTCCTGGTGTAAAATCTTCAGGTGATGTAGGGGTTTGCAAATGTTCTATGAGTGATATAATGTGGAGATCATTCTAGCTCAGTATAGTGCACAAATACTTACTCAAGTCTCTCGCCTGGTAATAAATGCAGGAAACAGAAGCAATTCTTGAGGATATCAAGCTTACACCACTACTAGTTCTTGGATATGGTGTGGTAAGACAAATTTTGTCTATATTATTTTAGCTGAAACTGTGAAAATCACTTAAGTTTTTCTATGAACCCTATGTGGTTGTGCTTCACACCCCCAATTTTATCATCATGCATGAGCAGCATGACAACTTACCTGACTGTCAGAACTTTTTCCTGTGCATACTTTTAATCTATCTACAGTTAAAAAGGTTAAGAAACTGATTGTTTCCTTTCTTTTGCTTGGTGCATATTGACAGGGCTTTATCGCAGCTGTATATGCTTTACTAGGTGAGCATCATTTTTGTAGAGGATTTATTGGACAATGCTATTACTATGCAAACACAACAAAAGGAGCTAAGCAAAGCAAAATGGTTTTGAAATTTGTTTCTTGACGTATCCATATCATGTGCATTTTTCAAAAGAATTGTGCTTGAAGACAATATCCATATCATGTGCATTTTTCAAAAGAATTGTGCTTGAAGACAATGGATGATTTTAGAGTAGTTTCTTAGTAAAATATTCATGATTATCCTGAACCACCTCTTGGGAGGTTGGTAGAGATATCCCCTCTTCGCTAAGGGGTCTTGGATTTGAGTCTTACAACTGCGAGATAATATTTAATCATAAAAATAAAAAAAAAAGATTATCCTGGACTTTTATGGCTTATATCACTTGAAATATAATTCCGCAATTAATATAATAAATTGCATAGGTACTTATGTAGATCCACCAAGCAATCAGCTAAAGTGAGAAACGACTGCTACTTATTCATCTTTTCTAAGCACACCATTATCTTTTGTGCAGAATGGGAGAAAACACTGCAGTTAATTGGAATCATTGGCCTTGGCCAGGTACTTCATTCTCCTCTTATTGCATCATCTTGCTTAAAACTTCAAAGCATCATTCTCCCCGATTAATTGAGGTCAACTTAAACGTTCTTAAGTTACTTTGGTTCTTTCAAAATGCTCAACTGTTCATAATATAAGTTTTTTTTAATTTTTAAATAGACACATATCTTTTGAATCTCAGTTTCACTTTTGTTTCTTTTTCCATCTGTTTCCTCACTGTGGTTCTCAAATATATGTTGCTAGTATATGCTAATGCAAATCTCTCTCTTATCCCCCGAAAAACTCATCTATAAAATGTATTTCTTACCTCTGGGTCTTGACTAAATAGCTCTTTTTAATATTCATTTATAAGCTCTTTCTAATCTTTCTGTTGTCTATTTCTTTGTCCATCATCCAGCTATTTAACCAAGAAAAAGACAATCAAGAGCAATCCCACACATAGGTGTTACTATACAAGTTTAACCAATATTTTACTACCTTTTGTAATCTTTGTGTAAGTCAGTCTTTCTATGAATCTTTTTGGTTTTTTGAGAGAGATGCCACGATTGACCACATGTTCATTGGACAAGGTTTTTTTCTTATGTGTCTGTCTATGAATCACTTTAAATAGGATACCAATTTTACATACCACATTTGCACTCTCCTGAAGTGAATATACAAACCCATCTTTCTTTCATTTGTCATTTATTCACATCGGTTTTACCACTTTCAGACTATTTATCGGCGTTTCGCCTCATATGAAGGTTCTGAGGGTTTCAATCAAGATGTGAGGTAATTCTTTTTGCCCGACTAGTGTTGGGATAATCATATTTGTAAACAATAGGTACTTGATATATTCTCTTATTGGTTCCACAAAATGGGATGTTTAGGTAGCATTTGGAAGTACGTATGGATGATTACTCAACCATGTTTCCAGATGCCCCAAGTGATCTCAGCCTTTAAAAAAAAAAAACAGATTTTAGTTATGAAAGTAAACAAAAGAGCTTTTCAAGAATCTAACAAAAGAATGTATCCTGGGATTGAATTTCAAATGCAGCTTAAATTGAAAAGCTCCTTTTCAGACTCCTTTCCAAACGCTATCTTCTCATGATCAATCTTCTCGGTTCAATTACTCGACACTGTACCTTGAACTCCATGACTTCATTCATGTCCTCACCCCAACACCATGAAATTCAGATTGATACACTATCAATGATGTT
Organism: Acorus calamus; assembly: GCA_030737845.1. Lineage (NCBI taxonomy): Eukaryota > Viridiplantae > Streptophyta > Magnoliopsida > Acorales > Acoraceae > Acorus > Acorus calamus. Next base: position 12,813,493 of record CM060876.1, on the reverse strand, counting down.
CACTTTTTTTCTCAGGTTGTTATTGGCTCCTGTTAGACTCGGCGCTCAAGCATTCTCCTGGGTGGCGGGGAAACTAGAACCGAACAGGATTGGACTGCCCACATCACCATCATCGACCGCAGTTCAAGATCGAGTTCTACAGGCTGCTGCGAAACATGAATCTCAGCCATCTGATTCAGGTGATGCTCAGGCATCCTCATCAAGTGAGAATCTGGATTTGTCAGAGGTATAAAAACCTCTTCATCCCACTGTACAATGCAATTTTTTTTCTTCTTTCCTTCACTCACATGTTTGAAGATGATGGAATTTCATTGCCTGATGATATTTAGTCATTCACTGCTGTATGTTGATTTTGAGGATATAAATGTATGTAATGCAGGTGTATAATACAATCCAAACCCGAGTTGAAAGTGTGATCATTTAAAAAAAAAAACTCAATTTAGCTTGTATATAATCTGATATTGCTTTCATACTGTACAGATGCTAGGGCTGCAACTTTGACAGATTGGAGCTCAAACTGAACCCCAACAGTAGTTGAATGTGACCAGCCCATATTTAATCCAATATGATCTTTAAGCCTACAATAGTTCTAATTTTAAAAAAAAAAACTTAGTTGTTATTCTAAACAATTCGAAATCCAAAATGCTTGTAACAAAAATAGTCCAATGGAGAAGATCACAGAGACAAAAAATAAAGAAGGGCATGTGAAGATAACAAATAAAGCACAAGGTAAAATATGGTGTATATTTTTTAGATAAAAAATCAAATTGAATAAATATTTAAATTTATTTCTCACTCCATCAAGTTTTAGTTAGATCCTAATAATTTGACCCCATGACCCACATCTAATCCGGATTAGATTTGTTTGACTTTGAATTCAGGTGGACACCATTTGCTAAAATCTTAACCTAAATCCATCTAGAAATCAAAATCGCTTGGTGCATTATTATGTCAATATATATTCTGTACAAGAATGTAAAAAAGTATTCAGTCAATTAACTAGAACGTGCACAGCATTTTGTATATAAACATGTATTTCATTGTGTAACTATAAAAAAATTCAAAACATGTTATGTGTGCTATGTCTGTGTGATCAAAGGTCAATTTGATTTTCATTCTCATCTCTTTTTGCTAAATGATGATTGAAATTTTCTATTTCTATATCACTTTCGGACAAAATTTCATCATTTTTTTACACAAATGTTTAATGTAAATGCATACATGCATTCATTTGAATATATAATATATGCTTTATTTTTTTAATAATATATTATGTTTAAATGTAATGATATATTATGTTTAAATCCCCCGTTTGGGGTGGAGCATAAGTTAAGAATAGAGAAGAATACATAAAAATAGCTTCAAAAAACTGTTTGTTTTCAAATGAATTGAACGCCTATATTCGCGTGGGCATCGCTTTAAAACATCGCTTTCTTAACTCACAATCGCTTCGACCAACACGGCGTACCCGAACACACTCTCAAACGACACCTAAATCTCATCACCATGTCACTTTTGCTCCCCAGGGCAGACCCCAATCCTAGATGTTCTAGGCGACCGCCTAAGGCCCTCTCCCGGATAGGGCCTCAAATCCAAAAAAAAATATAAAAAAAAGGTGACCGTATTAAAAAAAAAAAAAAGTGTGAATAGATACAGGACCTCATTTTAGGAATTCACTTGGCTCCACCCCCTTCCCTATTTCAAACCATTACCAAAACACTTCTCCTGCATCATACAAATCCCTTCTGTTCTTCTGCCCAAATTATTCATTCACCAACCATATATGTCAGCTCAATATCTTTCAGGGTCTTCAATTCACCACCAAAACGCTTAACATTATTCAAAAAATTACTCGACCACACACCACAAACACTCTACATGTGTATATACTTATTATTCTTAACATATGATAAATGAAGAAAAAAATCACATCAGATTCCACAATATTAACATTAATAATACTCACACAATCATCCAAGACGATATTTTTTTAAAATTTTATAGGGGAAACGAAAACACACAGAATTGAAATGAATTCAATCAAAGTCTCAGAAAGAAAAAAAAAATTACACCAGGAAATCATAGAAAGACAGCTTTTTATCATAAAAAAACAGCTTTTCATTATACAAAAAATTTCAAATGGGAACTTTATGCCTCAAAGGATAAACCCTAGATAAGAATATGAATTGTCTGCGACTGCAAGTTTTTATTTCTCTTGCGCTTGGATTGATTCCGGGATAGCTTATTCGAACTTAAAATAATTAAATGATTTTTCCCAGTATTATTTTTCAAATAGATATTCCCTGGCTTAATACTTATGTCAATAATCATACATACATATATATACCTATATATGTATGTATCATCGACCAAATATATATATATATCAATGAAATATATATTTTTTATTTATAAAAAGTTGAAATTAATGGACATACTCATACGAATTGCATTTTGATTTTTTTTGTAATAAAATATATGCCGAGATGGTGAAACATATATTGTATTAAGCGACTTCTGCAAAATTGATTGAAATGTATCATCCACCATTCAATTATATTTTGCATAATAAATACTTGGAAACCGATTTGGAAAACCAAAGTGAAAACACATTTGAATCCATCGTTTGGCTTTTCCACTGTCAAATTGAGTCTTAGCTGATGAAGCATATTTACTTTAGAAAAAGTAATGTCCGTCTACATATGAATTGAATGTATATTTTTATTTGTTTTCAATAATGAACACACTGCGTTGTGTTGTTTATAACTATTCTAGGAATAGAAAACTATATTGGTGGAATATGTACTTTTTGTTTAATTGTATTTTCAGTTATTTTCATTGAAAAACATAATAACAAATTTTTTGTTCTTTTGTATGTTGTGGATAAATTGCGAATAAGATGTGGATAATGATCTTAAAAAAGATGAAAAAATGATTTGACTTGTGATCCCTTTGATTTATAAGAGATAATGACATTTGATTTGACAATAGAGCTCTTTTATATCAGTTGAATGGTTTGGGTGAAATAACATAATTTTAGAGGAATTTGGAATACAAATAGCATTTTATTCTCACCTAATTTTGTTCCAAACAAATATATTTTTTTTATACTTATTCCCCCATATTCCCTCATATAGTGTTTGGTTGTACGAGTGAGACTTCTACAAATGTGCAATCAAACAATTTTATTGTATCAATTTCATGTAGACATTTTTCAAACAAATAATGTCTAAAAGCTGCGATTTTCAAAATGTGGGGGAAGATAAGCTTTCTCGATAATCCGTTTTGCAATCGCGCAACCAAACACACCTTAAATTGGATCGCAAAACGCAGGTGCCCGTTTAATCTAAACCTGGACGGTCCAGATTCATAGTTCAAACACATCTTTTAAATCGGACGGTGGAGGATGAACAATATCAACCCAGGCTTTCTAGGGTTAGGGTTTATAGAAGGAGCGGCTGCTCTCTCTCTCTCTTCCGCTCTCTCTGTCTCCTCAGATCCTCGCCGAAGGAGGCGAAGCTTCAGATCCTACAATGGTAAAGCTCAAGTCGACTTCCATTTAGGTTTCCTCGTCATTCTTTCATATCATGTTAGGGTTTCTGAAGATTTTTTTTGTAGGGTTTTAGATTTCTCAATTTAACTCTAGTCAACGTCATTCTAGTGTAAACTTGTAAAATAAACAAACATCCGGGGTAATTTGGGAAATCCAACATTTCTCCCACACTCTTCAATAAAAATAAAACAAAAATAAATAAATAAATAAAACCCTAACCCGAATCCTGCCTGCTTCAGCCTCTCCTGGTCGATCGACGAATCACTCCTTTACAAGGTCAGAATCACGCGTGAATGATCTTCATTTTCGTCTTTATTTGTTAGACTGTTTTTGGGTTTCTATGATTTCATTGTGTAAATTTTTTTTCTTCATTCTGGAGAGTTTGATTGAATTCGTTTCAATTCTGTGTGTTTTCGTTTCCCCTTTGAAATTGAAAAAAAATATCGTCTTGGATGATTGTGTGAGTATTAGTAATGTTAATATTATGGAATCTGATGTGATTTTTTTTTTCCATCTATCATATGTTATGAATAATAAGTATATACACTAAAATCATACTTGAACTGACCCATGTAGAGTGTTTGTGGTGTGTGGTCGAGTAATTTTTTGAATAATGTTAAGCTTTTTGGTGGTGAATGGAAGACCCTGAAAGATATTGAGCTGACATATATGGTCGGTGAGTGAATATTGAATAATTTGGGCAGAAGAACAGAAGGGATTTGTATGATGCAGGAGAAGTGTTTTGGTAATGTTTTGAAATAAGGAAGGGGGTGGAGCTAGGTGAATTCCTAAAATGGGGATCTGTATCTATTCACACTTTTTTTTATAGTACGGTCACTTTTTATATATATATATTTTTTTAAATTTGAGGCCCTCTATGGGGGAGGGCCTTAGGTGGTCGCCTAGAACATCTAGGATCGGGGCCTGCCCTGGGGGAACAGAAGTGACACGGTGATGAGATTTAGGTGCCGTTTGAGAGTGTGTTCGGGTACGCCGTGTTGGTGGAAGCGATGGTCAGTTAAGAAGGCAGTGTTTTAAAGCAATGCCCACGCGAGGAATATAGGCGTTCAACGCTACCATCGACTTTTAGGCTCCGTTTGGAAACACAGATTGAAAAGTAGATTTTGGAATAAATCTATTTTTTAAGATGATTTTAGACCTTGACTTTTTTGGAATGTTTTTTTTAAATTCAGGAATCAATATTTGGAAGGAGTTTAATGTTTGGTAGAAAAAGTTGCTTTTCAATTCAAAAAATCGATTCTGACAAAAAATCGTTGTTTTTGAGATTTTAAAAACACGGATTTCGAGAGAGAAATTAAAAGAAATCCAGCTTTTGATTCCGCTAGAATCCGACCCGTTTGATTGCACGATTTTGGGATTTTAACTTTTCAAAAAGCGGAATCAAATCCAATCGTGCAACCAAACGATGCCTTAGACGCGAATGCTATTTTTTTGTTTGTTTCGGCAGTGGGTTTTCACCTCATCAGCCGGTGCAAACGCGGCTTGGATACACTCCCAAACGCACTCTAAAGAAGAAAAAGTTTGATGGAAATTGTGAATAAGGGTCTGTTTGGTTGCTCTGGCCTAGAAAGAGAATTCTTCATTTCCAAGAATCTAGTTTTGGTAAGTTTCGTGGAAGGAGAAATATAGCCTCGAATGAACACAACAATGAAGGATTTTAAATGTCAATTTGCTAGGTGTTCCAACTGAATGAGACTGAGGATGAACATCAAACTGATCCTAAATGTAAGTTCGTTTGGCACCAAATAAAAAAATAGCTTTTAGCTTATTTATAAGTTAAAGTTAAAAGCTGTTACTAAACAGGTCAGCTTAAATGCATCATCATTACTTGATTTTTTTGTCTTTGATACAGTGCCTCAAAATCTGTGTTAAGCAGCCATCATCATTACACCCTCAAAAGATGTGCATAAAATATCTAAAAGCTAAATGCTGTTTTTCAAATTATGTTTTCAAACGCACCCTAAGTAGTGGACACAAATTTTTGGTAAGTGGAATAAAAAAAAATCAAAGATGTGTGTAATGGGCATGTTTAATTGCTATTGAGTGATTGTCAGAATGTAGAGAAGAGCATGTTTGATAACCAGCACTCACATCTAAGGAGGAGCAGAATATGAACGTGGGGTTGCCTACCATTTACATTCAAAAAAATAAAAATAAAAATGGAAGTGGGGTTTACTTTATGAAGTTTTTAATCTACAAATGAGATCATATATTTCAATTGGAACTTCATGAAAGAAACAAGAACCGACCAATCTATTAACAGGGAGAAGTGATGCAAACGCATGATAAGTTTGTAAAAACCATGTTGGGGATTGAACTGATATAATGGAGAATGGGCATACACCAAGAATATAAACCTGATGAATAGAATTTTAACTGATGTAAGCTAATTGTTTCGGGGATGTAGAAGAACAATCTAGTAGTGAATGACATTTATTGAATGGCAATCTCTGGACTGCTTTCACCCCCCCCCCCCCCCCCCCCCCCCCAAAACTGCTAGCTTCTGAAAAATAACAAGTCTGGAGAGACAACATACATTTTGTTAAGACCATGCTAAATTGTGACTTGTGAGTCATTTTAGGTTTTCTAAATTGCATTGGTACTTGGTATCCCAATCACCACTGTTTTATGTGTTGGGATTAAGCACTTGTTGTTTGTCTTTGGAACAAGTTCTACCCTATGTTCGAAGTTAATTAAGGATCTCCATAGGTGCTGCACTGATGGCTTTTTCCTAGTGATCTGGTTTCTGAGAAGCTTTTTCCTGGGAAAGAAGTATGAAATCCAAAGAATTTTTCATCGTGTGAATTTTTTTTTATAACAAAGGGTGATGGAGTTAGGACCAGTGTTCATAACATCAGTGAATTTCTCCAAATTATCTCACTAGGAATATTAGAAATGTGCAACAAGCAGGGCATAAATGAGAAATGTGTGATGTGAACTCTCTTTAGTGGCCATTATAGAATGACAGACTTTTCTAAAGGGTCGGGGATTGATTGTTCGTTTTGGGAAGACTATATGTTGTTTCTTTGTGAAATTATGAATATTTCTTCATCTGTTTGCAGTTTGGTTGCCTGATGGTTTCTCAATGATGCATGACATTTTCTCTTAGGAAGATTTTTTTAAGAAACAATAAGAACATTCATATATAAAATAATGCCCCTTGAACAAATTGGATACTCATAGGATCTCTAAAGTCTAAACTGTTATCTAAGATCTGATTAAACTGAAAGAGAATCTGCAAACTTGGCTTGGTGCATAAAAAAAGGAGAGGTCGGCTGCGCCAATAATAAATAGAATTCATAACCATTAGGAAGAGTAAATCACTAAAGAAAGGCATGCTAATTTTGCATGCCAATGTTGTAATTGACACAATAGCTAAACACAGTGCATTTGGGGAACATAGACGCAGTTGACATCTCACCTGCTGACTTGATGGTCTTAAGCTTATTCAAATCTCTGTATATATTTCTTATATAGGTTTTTAATATGTATATTGGTACATGTTGTGTGTGCATGTGAGACTATTTAGTATTTGTAGCAATTGGCATGTCTGAGGTGGAAAACCAATTAGTATATAGATTACCTTCACAAAATAAAAGTTCTGCTTAATTTCAAACTAAGACCTCATTGTTCATTGAACTATGGCTATTGAGTTCTCCAATAACTGTATGTTTTTGTTTCTACATCGATTAGTTATTTCCATAGTTCAAAGTGTGGCCGCACATACCGGTACGTGCGGTCGCACATGCTGATGTGCCCCATTCGGCTCACATTAGCACCCTGGTGCTGATGTGCCCCACTCGGCTCACATTAGCACCCTGGTGCTGTCCAAGTGCGGTCTAAGTGCGGTCATGTGCGGTCAAGCGTTCGAACCCAGTTCGAACATGAATCAAACGGTCCTTAGGTGTTAGAAACTAGTTTGAATGGGAAGTCAAATGGCTCTTCAGGCATTCGAACTCAGTTCGAACGTGATTCAAACGACCCGAATCTAGTTTGAATAGGATTCAAATGACCCTTACGTGTTCAAACCCAGTTCGAACTGGATTCAAATGGTCCTTAGGCATTCGAATTCCATTTGGACGCGGTTCAAACGCCCATATGCTAACCTTATTTTAAAAAATAAAACAAAATATACAATATGCTACTGCATGTATCATACAGGTCGCCGCATGTACTGTATGCGGACCACACCGCACATGGGGTCCGCACATATTTTTAAACTATGGTTGTTTCAACAAAGCTTTGGCCATTAGTACCCTTCCGGCTTCTGCCCCTTCCCTGATGCAGTTATATGAAAAATGTGGAATTAAATCATAATATCTTAAACTTACAATATTCGAATGTAATCTGTTCACTTGTGGTCTTTCGTATATCTGGTGCACCCTGATCTTCCTCCCTGTCATATCTGCATTGCATATGGATGTTCTTTTAGAGTCATGTTTTGAGTAGTTCTCTGTTGTTTATCCTGTTTAATATGTCAAAATTTTAGGAGCATCTATTCTATCATCATCTCAAGAGATAGTCCAACAATGCTTGTCGTTCCAAGAGAAGTAGACAACAATTCCATGGTCCCAGCCGCCCCCGGGACCTTACAACTCGCCCCCACTGGACCCAATGGGAGGCCAAGGACGTCCAGTCTCGAAGCCCCTGTGATGCTCCTCACCGGCCACCAGAATGCCATCTACACCATGAAATTCAACCCCTCTGGCACCGCCATTGCATCCGGCTCCCACGACAGGGATATCTTCCTCTGGAACGTCCATGGGGACTGCAAGAACTTCATGGTCCTCAAGGGCCACAAGAACGCGATCCTGGACGTACAGTGGACCACTGATGGCTGTCAGATCATCTCTGCGAGCCCAGACACCACGCTCCGTGCGTGGGACGTTGAGACGGGGAAGCAGGTGAAGAAGATGGCAGAGCACCACATGGTAGTGAACTCCTGCTCCGTCTCACGCCGTGGCCCACCGCTTGTGGCGAGCGGGTCGGATGATGGGACCGCCAAGCTATGGGACCTCCGCCAGAGGGGGGCGGTGCAGACACTCAATGACAAGTTCCAGATCACTGGTGTCGCGTTCTCCGATGCGTCCGACAAGATTTTCACCGGCGGGATTGACAACGACGTCAAAGTATGGGACCTGCGGAGGAATGAGGTCACCATGACGCTCCAGGTAAACATGTAATTATATCAGATATCATAATATTCATATTTTGTCTTAAATCATTCAGATATGGATATTAATATTCGAATTCAGATCTTTTTAGATGTAGAACAGACAAATATATATTTTAGATAATGATGTGTCTAAATATATACTAAATTGGGTGATCAAGCAACATAATAGAGAAATGAGTGTGTTAAGATCAAAATTCAAGGCATCTCATCTTAATACAATAGTTATTAAAGTTTTTAAGGCTGATTAATCATGTAAGATAATTGAATTTAATCAGTACAGAGTACAAACATATTTAATTTTACAAACAACATATATCTGATTCAGATATATTCAGAGTATTCGCATTCCAGATATTCAAAGATTGGATATATTTCAGAGAGCAGATATGCATATTTTTCGAATAATTGACAGGTTTTTGCCTCCAGGGACACACGGACACAATAACAGGGATGCAGCTGAGCCCGGACGGGTCATACCTGCTGACAAACGCGATGGACAACTCGCTCCGGATATGGGACATGAGGCCATACGCGCCACAGAACCGGTGCGTGAAGATCATGGGGGGGCACCAGCACGGGATCGAGCAGAACCTGCTGAAGTGTGCGTGGTCCCCCGACGGGAGCAAAGTTACCGCAGGAAGCTCGGACCGGATGGTTTATGTATGGGACACGACGTCGAGGCGGATCCTTTACAAGCTCCCCGGGCACAAGGGGTCGGTGAACGAGACCGCCTTCCACCCGACAAGCAGATCTTTCTGGGGGAGATATGAAGGAAATCCAGGTTTTCTTGGTCTGAATCATCTGATCGATGAATGTAATGTGGTTTGTTTGTTGAGAAAAAAAAATTGACATCAGACACTGTTAGAACTGTATTTTGGATATAATTAATAGGTTTCTCAGTGAATTGTGTTTTGTTGGTTTTTTCAGTGATTATTTTTTGTCTGCTTCGTTAATCGTGGTCGGTGAATGAGGCTTTGTATTAACCAAACTTAATATTTATGTCTGGATAAGCTAATATAAGTTGCTTAGAATAATCCATCTGTGTCAGACAAAAGTAAATATGAACAAATGAAAAATAATTGAACAGAAACCATGCCAATCGGAATTGTTCAAATAATTGATTTTTTTTCTTCTCTTTTTAAGAAAATGTTCAAATAATTATTTTTTTAAGGTAAACTGTAGGCATATTTATTTTTATTTAAGAAAATATAAATAATTGTTATGCATACAGTAAGTTTATTTAAATATTAGACATGGTTAATGATATAAGATAATCCAATTAAAACAATATGTAACACTATCATATAATTTTATAAATAAATGCATATCTGATTCTTTTTCATTTTCTTTTTTTCAAATAAACATTCAGAACGAACACATTTTTTTAAAGATTACCCGTTAAAAATTTAATAATTAATATGTAGCCTTAAAATGGTAAGCAAAGTCCATGTAAGTAAGCCATCCATCTCATCAAACTTGATCAAACAATATCTAGCCATCCAATCTATATCCTTCCATCCACTAGAACTCAAGATTCAACCCATTTGGATTCAACGGCCCAGATTAAACAAACAACTGCCGTTTAAAAAACTAGCCGTTACTCCAACGGTCAAATTCCTCCCTCTCTTTCAAATACCCCCTCTTCTACTTCCCTCCCCATCTCTCTCTCTCTCTCTCTCTCTCTAAAATCTTGATCAACCCATTACAGCCATCAATCCAATGGGCCTCACCGTCGTCTCCTCCATCCGATCGGAGCACACCCACACCCACAAAGCCTTCCTAATGAGCAACTACATCCTCATCGGCGCCGCCATGAGCTGCGCCTTCCTCACCCTCTCCCTCCGCCTCATCCCCTCCCTCTCTGGCCTCTCCCTCATCGCCCTCCAAATCCTCACCATCGCCGCCTCCGTCTCCGCCTCCATCGCCTCCACCACCACCACCCCCCGCCGCCCAAACTGCTACGCCATCCACATGGTCCTCACCGTCCTCACCGCCATCTTCCAAGGGGCCGTGGCGGTGCTCATCTTCACGAGGACCGTCGATTTTCTCTCGGGGATCGGATCGTATGTTCGCGAGGAGGATGGGGTGGTCATACTCAGATTGGCGGGTGGGCTCTGTGTTTTGATCTTCTGCTTGGAGTGGGTGTTGTTGGTTTTGGCTTTTGTGTTGAATTACTATGATTATGTTGAAGGGGGTGATGAGGGATTTAATGGGTTGAGGAGGAGTGGGAAGGTTGGGCATCATGAGGAGTTGAATGACTGGCCTTGGCCTTTCCAGGTCTGAAATTTTGTTTGATTTGGATTTGTTTCATTGTGGGTTTGTGGGGGGTTTTGTGTTTGATGGATGGTTTGTATAAGGAAGAACTTTTACTGTTCTTCCACTCAATTTGGTACTGTAATGTTTATTTTATTATATATATAATGCAATCTTTGAATGACTGGCCTTTGGGTGGGGGAGGGATTTGTTTTTTTGGTGGTTTTTATTAGATTGGTTTGTTTCATTGTGGGTTTGTAAAATTTTTATGTTTTTTTTGGGTGGGGTTTTGTGTTTGTTGGATGGTCTGTACAAGAACTCTTACTGGTCCATGTTTATTTATTTTTTGGGGGAGGGGGGGGGGGGGGGGGAGGATTTTGTTTTGTTTGATTTTTACTTTTTGGGTTTGTGAAATTGTGATGTTATTTTTGGGTGGGGTTTTGTGGTTGTTGGATGATTTGTATAAGCAAGAACTTTTACTGTTCTTCTACTCAATTTGGTATTGTGATTATTGCATTGTATATATAATGCAATGTTTGAAGGTTGGGGTGAGTTGTTTTTTTTTTTTTTTTGGGGGGGGGGGGGGGGGGGGGGGTGAATCTGTTACTTATTATAGAAGTCCAAGCCCTTTCAGCAGATTTCAGTTTTATCAGGATAGAATTATAATAGGACACACTTCATTGTGCTTGGCCAATCAATAACATCAACTGCAATATCAATGCAAAATCCAATATTTGTTGTTTTTTTTCCCTTGTAATCCATGGGACTCTTGAGCATTTCTGACATCTCATCAATGAATGAATAAATCTGTGGAAGTTATAATATGATACTGTTGGTTAATTATGACAGATTCGCCTGGAACACGTGATAAGAACAATGACGAATTACCTAAACGGGGTTGGCGCAAATGGAAGCCTTAAATTTGAAATTGAATTGAACAATGCTCAGAAGAGGGAAAAGTTCTTGGAATGAAAATTGCATATATTTATCATACATTGAAAGAGAGAATGAAAATTGCTCAGAAGAGGGAAAAGTTCTTGGAATGAAAAGTTCTTGGAATGGAAAAGTTCTTCACATTAATAAATACATATATTTATCATACATTGAAAGAGAGAATGCAGCGGAAGATCAAGCATGATACTGATGATATAATTTTTAGACTTTTCTAATAAATCAGGATTTCTCTGACTTTTAATTACATGAGTGCTTGGTAGTCATGCTATAGACTTCAGATGAATTTGTTTTTGTAAGTAGATCATTATGAAAAAAACACATGTAATTTAGTAAGACAATTTAATAGCCTTTAGCGCTTCCACTCTCATTGTTTCTGGTACCCGTGCTCATCCCTGGTTTGAAGTGACATGCTGGTCATAGAAGTCTGTCTCACAAGTCCATATTTGTTCATTTTTTTGCATTTTGAATTTGATTTTCATCTTGAACCTGCACATGGGACATCCCTGGTTTGAAGTGACATGCTGGTCATAGAAGTCTGTCTCACAAGTCCATATTTGTTCATTTTTTTGCATTTTGAATTTGATTTTCATCTTGAACCTGCACATGAGACATGTCCGTTTCTTTTTCAATCATGTTTCAATACAGTTTCCATGAAACATATGCGCACATGATGATCACCGCCTCATTATTTGTAAAGTCGTCCATGAATAATCTTTCAAGATAAATCGAACACATTGTATCTTCGTCAACACCTAGACTACTATTATGCTCAACAGTCTCAAGCCCCAGAGTCGCACATTTAGCCAATACTGAACCTTCCTCATATTTTAACTTTGTTATGTCATCAAGTTTTACTGTGATCCTCACCATCTGATACTCGGGACCAAGCCTGCTTGCTTCCTTGTGAATGAATTTCAAAATGCACTTTGCAAATATCGTGAACCCATAGTTAGCATGGAGGAGCATACCGCCACTTGGTCCACGAGATCCGTGGAGTTCAACAATTCCTCAAGAGGTAGGGTGATGGTGGATGTCCTTGTCCTCTGAAAAGTTTGATAGCACCTAATATATCGGAGTGAGCATTGAACGACTTCAGCGTCATCTCAAAGCAATCTATGATGTAAAGATCACTATTCACTTCTCTTTCTTTGACACTGCCATTTAACTCTTTCTGCAGACAAACTCCTGCATTTCCCGACTCGTCGTGCAGAATCCATTGGTCTAGCTCTCTGGTTGGAAATGCGAAAAAAGAGAGAGAGATTGAATTAGGTTTCATAATTACATTACAATTGTATAGTCTATAAATGAACAATTATCTATATAGAATGAGTTAATTAAAGCCTCCCTCTACTCAACTTTGTATATGGCCATGTTTTTATTTTTTGTTTTTTTTGTTTTAGAAAAATGTAGATATTGCTACTTCTATTTAATTATATCTATATGTTACAACTTACAATTAGTTAGCAGAATCTTTATAACAAACTTACATGAGATCTTTTTAAAATAAGGGTTAAAGACATCTAAGTCCCTACAAACACTTATAAACCGACATAAATCCTTGTAAATTTGAGGTAAGACATACATGATGACCCTGCAAACATAAAAAAATGTCATATAAATCCCTACATGCAATTAACTTCTATTAACTCACTTAGGGTTAGAATTAACTATGGGTGTAATTTGACTTCTATACCACCTAAAAATTAAGAAAATCCTTTAATGCGTTTTAGTTTGTTATGATATTTTTTTGCATACAAAACAGTATCCTTAGATTTCATTATAAAACACAATTTTAGAATAGTTATTGACCGAAATCAATAACCAGCAAATTGTGATCTATATATCCAAAAATCAAAGAAGGATATTTAGATGAACAATTAAGTCAACTGAAACACCATGTCAGCATAAACAACAAGATTTTTGACAAGGTAGCTAATTGGCTCTGATGATTCATTCTAATGCATGGAGATCACTAATGAATCATTCTTATGACATAAATTCTGGTTATATAAAACAACCGCCTAGACTAAAATAGAGAAAAGAGAATATGCTTGATATGTCCCAAATCTGAATATTTGGATTTAAATCTCATGACACATATATACTAATATTTCTTATAAATAATATAAAAAAAACCCTAATCGACCTCTCTGCATTATAGATTATAGATTGTTGTCCCCATCATCAGTTTTTTTTTTTTTTTTGGGGGGGGGGGGGGGGGATGGATGGCTCTGTCGATTATTTAGATAACGGTCCCCCGATGGATGGCTGTGGGACTGTTCCAGTCGATTATTTAGAACGCCATGTTTAATGTTTCATTGGTTTTTCTTTTTATATTATTTTTAATGATAATTTTTGTTATTTAGGATAAATGTTGTTGTTTCTTATTTTATTTCTTAATTTGTAAGTTATATTTTAATGAATGTTTTATTTTTATTTAAATTGTCAATTAAAATTAAATTTTACATGAAAATATGCTGTAATAATTTCTTCCCAAACCCATCTCGCCCAATCCAACCAGACCTGACCTAAATGGGATAGATCGGGTTTGGGTTGTTTACACGCCTGTTGGAACAGGGTTGTGACAGGAAAGTTAAACCCGTCATGGGTATGTGACGAGTTTGAGACAGAAATTTTGTTAGCAGGTTGGAGTTTGAGATTCACAAAAGCCGTCCAAACCTATCACATTGTCATCCCTACTACATATTCCACTAGTGCAATTAACTAACTCCACGTATGAAAAAATATTATATAATATATATGTATATATATATTATTCATACATTGAAAGAGAGAATGCAGCGGAAGATCAAACATGATACTGATGATATAATTTTTAAACTTTTCTAATAAATCAGGATTTCTCTGACTTTTAATTACATGAGTGCTTGGTAGTCATGCTGTAGACTTCAGATGAATTTGTTTTTGTAAGTAGATCATTATGAAAAAAAACAAATGTAATTTAGTAAGACAATTTAATAGCCTTTGGCGCTTCAACTCTCATTGTTTCTGGTACCAGTGGTCAGCCCTGAGTTTGAAGTGACATATGCATCAGGTCATGAAGTCTGTCTCACATATCCATATTTGTTCATTTTTTTGCATTTTGATTTTGATTTCCAAATATGCACACAGGGCACATCCGCTTCTTCTTCAACCATGTTTCAATACAGTTTCCATGAAACATATGCGTGCATGGCGCGCGCATGATGATCACTGTCTCATTATTTGTAAAGTTGTCCATGAATAATCTTTCAAGACAAATCGGACACATTGCATCTTCGTCAACACCTAGACTACTATTATGTTCAACAATCTCAAGCCCCAGGGTCGCACATTTAGCCAATACGGAACCTTCGTCAAATTTTAACTTTGTTATGTCATCAAGTTTTACTTGATCCTCACCATCTGATACTCGGGACCAAGCCTACTTGCTTCTTTGTAAATGAATTTTGAAATGCGCTCTGTGAACTTTGTGAACCCATAGTCAGCGTGGATGAGCATATCTGCCACTTGGTTCACGAGATCAGTGGAGTTCAACAATTCCTCCAAAGGTAGGGTGACGGTGGATGTTCTTGTCCTCTGGAAAGATTGATCGCACCTAATATGTTGGAGTGAGCCATTGAAAGACTTCACTGTCATCTCAAAGCAATCTATGATGTAAAGATCAATATTCACTAGCCTTTCGTTGGCAGTGCCCTTTCTTTGGCACTGCCATTTAACTCTTTCTGCAGACAAACTCCTGCATTTCCCAGTTTGTGGTGCAGAATACATTGGTCTACCTCTCTGGTTGCAAATGTGAAAAAAAAATTAGAGATTGAATTATGGTTCATAATTACATTACAATTGTATAATCTAAAATGAACAATCATATATATAGCATGAGTTAATTGAAGCCTCCCTCTACTCAACTTTGTATATGGTCATGTTTTTATTTTATGTTTTTTTTTAGAAAAATATAGATATTGCTACTTCTATTTAATTATATCTATATGTTACAACTTACAATTAGTTAGCAGAATCTTTATATGAGATCTTTTTAAAATAAGGGTTAAAGACATCTAAACCCTTACAAACACTTATAAACCGACATAAATCCTTGTAAATTTGAGGTAGGACATACATGATGACCTTGCAAACATAAAAAATGTCATATAAATCCCTACATGCAATTAACTTCTATTAACTCACCTAGGGTTAGAATTACCTATGGGTGTAATTTGACTTCTATATCAAAAAATTAAGAAAATCTTTAATGCATTTTAGTTTGTTGTGATATTTTTTGCATACAAAACAGTATCATTAGATTTCATTATAAAACACAATTTTAGAATAGTTATTGACCGAAATCAATAACCAGCAAATTGTGATCTATATATCCAAAAATCAAAGAAGGATATTTAGATGAACAAATAAGTCAACTGAAACACCATCACAGCATAAACAACAAGATTTTTGACAAGGTAGTTAATTGGCTCTGATGATTCATTCTAATGCATGGAGATCACTAATGAATCATTCTTATGACATAAATTCTGGTTATAAAATAACCTCCTAGACTACAAAATCAACCCACTGTAAAATAGAGAAAAAAGAATATGCTTGTTGATATGTCCCAAATATTTGGATTTAAATCGGATGACACATATATACTAATATTTCTTATAAATAAAAAAAACCCTAATCGACCTCTCTGCATTATAGATTATAGATTGTTGTCCCCATCATCAGTTTTTTTTTTTTTTTTTTTTTTGGGGGGGGGGGGGGGGGTGTTATGTTTTCTCACGGTTGCACTACCTTCCGCATTTTAAGGTTTAATTTTATTTTTTCAAAAATAAATATTCATGTGTATGCAATAACATTGGAAGATGCATGTATTTAATAATTACATGTATTTAACAATTATATATTCAATAGTTTGGTCAAAGAATTATTTTATGATTCTAATCATACGTATACAAATAGACTAAAAATCTAAATTAACACTAATACACACGCACAAATATTTAACATAGAAACATTTTATTATAATATATAGAAGAGATGAGGTTGAAGAAAGGGGGGGGGGGGAATGAAAGAAAGGAATGTTAAAAGAGAAGAGAGGTGAAAAATGGGTTCAAGGTCAAATTCGTCATTAAATGACCTATATGTCTTTCAATGTTTTTATGGCCTCAAGTGGTTGTTTAATTTTAAGATAGAATATTATGAGAATACTATTCTAGATTGGATAAAATTTAACTCAGAATTAAATTAACTAATTTAAAACACATGTATGTCTCGAGAGCCCTGTGGGACATCATGGGGGAGGCCGCGTCTTGGCGCCCTTCATTTGTTGACACCGAGTCCATGTGAGAGGCAGGGAAGTCTCTCCGTAGACCTGAAAACTCGAGACTTGTCAACATCATTCTCCGATCAGTGATACCGGCAGTCACATGGGCGATTTGGAGAACAAGGAACGAGGCGATCTTCAGGGGCTCGCGGATCTACGTGGAGAACATGTGGGAGATGGTGTCTCTCTCTATCACGGAGTGGGGACGAGGGATTGCAGGGGTTCGAGGGATTTCTCTCGATAGAGGCCGGTTGGACATCACATTGTAGTGGCACAGAGTTGCGTGGGGGGAGAGGCTATTGGAGTAATTGGTAGATACCACGCTACTAATCATCCAAACCCCACGCGTATTTTGTTTTTGTGCTATGATTGTCCTTTTTTTTTACAAGTTCTTGTTCTTCTAATTGTTTTTTCTCTATATCCTCTCATCTCCAGTTCGGACTTGTAACCCACTTTTAATTATCAATGAAAGTGCGGGTAGCAAAATCTACCTTTTTTCAACAAAAAAAAACACATGTATGTCCGATCACAAGTTTGCAAGGACTTATATGGGTTTATGCATGTTTACATGGATCTAAATGTCTTTTACCCTTAAAATAAATAACTTTCTCACTAAAAATCTTTTAAAACATGAGATAAATCTTAAAATTCTAAAATATTAAAAAAAACAAAAAATTCAACCCCACCTACTAATCATTGATTCTTATTAGTGTCATAAATGATGAATAAAAAAAAAGTAAAATCGCTATAAATAGTAAATTTACAAAAAATTGACATTCTAAGGTCAATGGAGGGATTCTTTGAAAACCAACGTAGCCTTATGACCCATTTTGTAGATTTTTTTTTTATCGTAGCAACTCTTGTGGTTCTTTCACATCTCATACTATATATTAATTCATTGGATTAGATAAATTATGTTATTAATATTTTATACTTGGAATTATTTATATATAATTTTTGTATAAAGTACCGTGAACTTAATAAAATTTATGAATATCTTGTAAGTCTTTTATCTTATATGCTAAATGTGTATCAAATATCAAAAAAGCATTAAACATCTTACTAACATTAACATACATAATAAAAAATAGAACATAAATGGAATATAGTAAACAAAATAAAGAGGTGCACAAAACAAATATATATATATACAGCGTATATATTTTACTGAGTATAGAAAAAAATATGAACATAGTAATATCAAAGGAACAAGAAATAAAAATGAACAGGACATCATGTATATAGATAGATAAAAAAATATAACACATGGGTTGATAAAAAGAATTGAATAGAAAATCAGTACTAACCGATGTGGGGGAGTTTGAATGGCAGGACGACTTGAGAGTTGAGAAGCAGAAAATCAAAATATAGAAATTAAGCTAATAAGTGGCTCCTCAACTAGGAATTCTATTAGGACTTTTTGTAGAAATCTGGATTTTTTTTCCTTCTTCTTTTTCTTTTTCTTTTTGTAAAAATGTTTGCAAGGTTTATATATAGAGCTTTATCGAGATTGAATCAGTTGAGATTTGGTGAGTTTTACAGATTATTGCAGCAATCTCTTTGTTAACATCTAACAGATCTTAACAAAGAGAAAAATCTCTAAGAAACCAATCTCGCGGCGAAATTCACACGTTTAAACAAAATAGAGTTAAATAAATATTTGAATAAATATAGGGAGTTTACGTTTATATATCAAAATATGGTTAGAGAAAAATAGGGGGAAATTAATATTGAGTGCTTCTGTTTGAATTATTTTTGTCTTTATCTAAAATATCTAGACTACTTTTCTGGGTCCTTCTGTGTCTAAACACTGTTAAATCTATCATTATATTTTTTATCTTTATCACTTATTGTTTACCGTCTATTAAATTGTTAACAAGTTTTGTGTACACCGCTAAAAATGTGAAAACAGAGACAAAATTGAAAATAAGAGGTAAAATCAATAATTTGGAGGGGTTTATAATAATATTGTGTTTTAGAGGGGTTTTTCAATAATTTTCTTATTTTAGGAGGGGTAAAATTAAATAAACCTTATTAAAAATGCAAATTTTTTTTTTCTGTACATGACGATTTTACACCTCCAGATAGATTATAAAACTCTAATTGGAGAGGCAAAATAATCATTTATCGATAATTTTTTCACATCTTAAACAAATTATAAGGGGTTTTGGTATTTTATGTTCTTAGTTAACCAAACAAAATATTCACATAATAATCTTAATCCGTCAACAAAAATTTAACTCATGGGCTTATTTGAATTTACATAAGTGTTTTTAGATGACTTATATGAAATTTAGAAAAAGTCAGTTTCTAGCCGTTTCTAGGGGGTTATTTGTATTAGTTTTTAGTATTTGGATTTTATCCCAAAAAAATACTACAGCCACAGAACGAACCCAACATTTTCATTTTTATTCTTCAAACGAACCACACATCAACAAATCACTCTGTGTAATATATTTTCGTCGATTTTTAGCCGAATTGATGAGATTTCCTTCATCAAAATCTGATCTTGGCCACCCAGGTTGTCCCAGGCTGACGCCACTTACAGGTACAGACCCCACCCCCCCCCCCCCCCCCTTCTCAAATGAATTCTAGGGTTCAAAGTCGCTTCTTTTGATCTGGGTTTGAGTCTTATTAGCTTGATTCGATCAAAAAATCAAAACTTGGACTGTGGTTTGCGATCTGGGTTTGTGTTTTTGGAATGCACAGTTCATGATTTGGGTTGGTTGGTCACGGGAGATCCAACATTTATGAGAATTGGATGTCTCTATTGAACTATATGTTTTTGAGATAATTGTCTTGTTGGGTCTCTTTATTTCATTTGCTTTAACAAAAATTCTTGTGTCATGACATTTGGGCGCCTTTGCATTATATGGTTTTTAACCTTCATATTGTTCCCAACATAGTCGCATAGTTAGTTTGTGAATGGCAAATGTTCATTAGTGGAAGTGTACATTCACAAATCAAAAGCGATAAATATGATGGTTAAGCTGTTTTCTAGATTTTTATTTTTTTAATTTATCTGAGAAATACACGAAAAAACATCTTTTTGTTTGGTGTAAAGGTGGTGATGACAATTTGGGTTAGGTTTTTTAAATTATGAAAGGACACAGGGATTCTGAAGGTACTAAACGCACAATTCGGTGAACAAAAGTACATTTGACCTATAGGTATTAGTTACTGGGGGTATCAAATCAAAAAATTTCAAACATCTAAATAAAGTTCAGATTTCTTTGACTGGTTCCCAAGAGTTAATCAAATTCATTCTATCATAATTCCTTGCATTGATTCAAGGGACATGACTTCAAAAACTTAGATGATGTGTGGGAATGGTTTCCGAGAATAACTCAAGAAAGGAACGAAGAGACCATAGTGACAAGGTGAAATTTTCAAAGGTTTAATGCCTCGTGCAGTTGGATGCGGGATATGGCTGACTTGTAATGAGTGTATTTTTTTAAAGGAAGATAATCTTATGAGGAGAACACTTGGGTTATGGTGCTTTTCGGAGAGGATTCGCCTGGGTAACCATTGGAAAGAGTTGTAATCTACTTTTCTCATTGTGCATTTGGAAGGACCTCTTGTTTAGGGTCCATTTGTTATCTTGCTGTTTTTCTTCTGTAGTTTTTCTTTTTTAAATATCCATCATCTCCTTTTTTTCTCAGGGCACCATTTATTGATATGATGCTCCAACCTTTTATTCAGAATTAAAAAAATAGCAATTTGTACATAATGCATGTATTGGCAGTCAATACTATGATTTATGTTTACAACCTTAACTAATTCTTCAAATAAGCATTCATGTCCCTTGAATCAATGCAAGCAAGGGTCTTAATAGGTAAATTGTTAATCATTTCTTGTTGGGAAAGAATTTACTTTTCAATTACTCCGGAATGACTTTATTTTTAGTACATACTATTATTATGTGATTTTTATATATTGTCATTCGGAGCTTCATCACTGATGGGGATTGAATTAGTTGGTTGTATAGTTTCTGGTATCAGATGATTAATTAGTAAAAACTTAATTTACTCTGCAGAAATCCAAAGGAGTGGAACAGAACCCTTTAAAAGAATTCAATACACAATTCATCCAAAGTGACTTTGAAGTTCAGACACATTGCCTACTCTCATTTTCATATATACTTGTCAAATGGAACTTAGTCACCATTGGGGATTGAATCAATGGGTTGTATATTTTCTGGTGTCGGTGATTGATCAGTAAAACTCGAGTTTATGCTGCAGATTTCTGAAGAAGTGGAGCAGAGTCCCTGCCTTTCCTTCAAAGGAATTCAATACACAATTCATCCAAAATGACTTTGAATTTCAAATACATTGCTTTCAAATACATCGCGTATACTGTTATTTTTTTATACATAATTGTCAAGCTGGGCTTAAATATTGTTTGGGATTGAATTAATATTTTCTGGTGTCTGATGATTAATTACTAAAACTTGAGTTTATGCCACAGAATCCGAATAACTGGGAGTTCTTGATTTCCCTTCAAAATTTCCTGTACTCGTTTTCCCCATATCAGGTAGCAGTTGAAAACACGTTATGGTTCATTCTGCTTTTGCATGAACCAAACTAGACCAAGCATGTTTGAAACGCTACAAATGGTTGCAACTTTTAGTCATAAACCATAAAAAAGAGAGCTTTTCAAGAATCTAATTTTTTAAGTCAAAAGCTGTTTTTCCAAAAAAATTTCCAAACGTTTCATTCGTGGAAATATCTGAAAATTGTACTATTCAAGCATTAATGTTTTCATTCTTTCTCTGCGCAGCTGTGGCACTTATAAATACTCTCTGAAACTGATATGGCTTCTATCAATGACTTAATGGACGATGTCCTGCTCATCATTTTCTGGAACCTGAGCTGCTCTGATGATCGCCATAGCTTTGGACTGACCTGCCACCGTTGGCTTCGACTTCAAAATATCGCCAGGATGTCCTTATCTTTGGAGTTCTCTTATGACATACACGTCTACCAGCAATACATCAGGTACCTTCCAAGGCTTGTATCACGATTTCCTAATCTCAGGTCGGTTGTTCTCGCCGGGTGCACCGAATTGCAAGACTCGTCTCTCCTCCATCTCCGCTCGATCGGGCAGACCCTCCGATCCCTCTCTCTCCAATGCTGTTTTGGAATCACTGATGCCGGGATTGCGAATATGTCCGCCGGGTGCCCCCACCTTGTATCTGTGACTCTCTACAGGTAAGTTTATCTGTAAACTTTTTGCCTACTCTGGATTAGTACTTGAAAAATAAAAATTTATCACATATTTGAAGTTTGGAGTGATATCAACGTGTACACTTTGAAAATATCTGAAACTAAAAATTATGTTTGTATTATATGTGATTTAAATTCAATTATTTTGCATGATTAAACATAATCTTAATAATTTTAATGCCATTATCTTAGATTTGTATAGTCTTTGAACGAGACAAGAAATCCTAAAGTCTTGATATTAATTTTTACATCTCTTGAATAGTGTCTATATTTAGGTTTGTTTATCTTTTTCAAATTTGAAAAGATCTAAATACTGTATTAATATCAGTATCCACATGATTTAGGATAAGATACAAACATTAAGATTTCAGATTCATATTCGATCAATTGATAGGCTTCCGTTTATCAACAGGTCTAATGTCACGGATGTCGGAGTCAAAGCCCTCGCCGAGTCCTGCCCCGGCTTGGAGAGCGTGAACCTGTCGCATTGCACACTCATATCGGATGCTGGGATCGGCGCCCTCTCGAGGGGCTGCCCCGGAATCCGTGCAATGGTGCTCTCCTCCTGCCGGGGCGTGACGGGCACCGGGTTTCGTGGGTGCTCATCGAGCCTGGTTTTCGTGGAAGCCGATTCTTGCCCGCTCACTCCGGAAGGCGTTCTGGGCATCGTGAGCGGGGGTGGGTTGGAGTACCTGAACGTGACGGGCCTGCGGAGCTGGGTCGGCGGTGACGGGCTGGACGGGCTCGGAGGTGGGCTGGCGAGGAACCTCCGGTTCTTGAACCTCCGCGCGTGCAGGTTCGTCGGGAATGAGTCCGTGTCCGCGATATCACAGGGATGTCCGAATCTCGAGGAGTGGAACCTGGCGTTGTGCCACGAGGTCCGCGCCCCTGGGTGGGTGGCTATCGGGTTGAACTGTGAGAACCTCAGGGCATTGCACGTGAGCCGGTGCAGGAATCTCTGCGACTTGGGGCTGCAGTCCATCGGGGAGGGGTGCGTGCGGCTTACGAGGCTGTACATGCATGGGTGTCGTATGGTGACTGACATCGGGCTGGAGTCGTTCCGGAGGAGGAGGCCGGAGGTGGAGGTGAGTCGCAAGGAGTACTGCTGCATCGGACCCTCGCCGGACGAGTACTTTCTCCAGTGAAGGTAATGTGTGTGTGTGTATGTATGTGTGTTTGTGTCACTCAAAGCAGTTTAGATTGGTTTCTGAAACAAATTGTAGCTGATGTTGTGATTTATGTCTAGTCATTCATGTCTGCTCGAGGAGCTCCACCTAGTCAGCGACGCACCTCGGAGGTACGCCACGCGAGGCGGAGGATCCGGCTCCTGTTGAGGGAGGCTTCGAGGGTGAGCGCAGGGCGATGACAGGCGCCAGCGATGATTATCGAAGATGTGGGGGTGGCTGAATGGGCGGCGGAGACGCTGAGGGAGCGGTGGAGAGTGGAGGGTGTTCTTGCAGGTTTTCTTGAGGGTGAAGACAGGTTGGGTTGGGGTTCGTTTTTATTGTTGGCTTTTGATGTAGCAAGGGCAGTCCATATGTTCTTAGAGCGATTGGACCATTATAAAAAATCCCAAAAAACAATTATAAAATATCAGTTGATAGTAATAAATGACCATGATTTAAGAATCCCACGAAATTTGGTGGAAATATTTCAAAGCAATTGTTTTATAATTGACTATAAATTAAATTTAAACTGAAATCATTCATTAAATCCTTCTCATAAGCAAATTTATCATTGATGATAAATTTTAGAAAGACAATTTTTCTTTCCTCAGAAGTACCTCTTCAAGATTAGTGGGGTCAAATTGGATCGAATGGACCGCGGCAGAGCGGTCAGCCACAGGCTCCAAATTTGTCCTCTTCTTGGACTTGGTGGACTTAGACGGTTCAGAGGGTCCACAGGTGGCTTGGATCGACCATGGAAGGCGGTGAAAACCTAGGCCGGTGGGTCCCCAGCCTTGGAGGCTGGAAGAGGGTTGCCCCCTCCGCTCGTTGCTGGGGTGGCCTAGTGGTTGACGTAGTGGGCATGCTTCCCATTGCACACGAGGGCTTCAACTTGCGAACAAAGGTTGTGGCATTCTTTGAGGGTGACTAACCTCATTGTAGAACTCACACCTCCTGGTTTGGTCATGGTTTTCCACATGCGAGCGAATCGGGGCCGGTGCCCCAAAGAACCCCTTATCCTTGTCCTCGCGCCAGAGTTGCTGGATGGGGACAGTTAGGGGAGTCGTCTCTAAGTCTCTCCCCTGCTAGGTCAGTCTGGTGTCAGCCTTGGTGTCGTCCTTCTTCAAGGTGGTGGATTACTGCTTCTTGGAGGTTGATCCTCCTTTTGTGGTGGTGCTGACGAAGATCAAGCTGGTCACCTTGCGACCAGCGAAGGTAGCGTGGTCCTCGAGGCTGATGCAATCCTCAGCTAGGGCAAGGACGTTGATCATATTGGTGGGAGGCTTCCTCACCAAGAATTCGTGGAGTTGGCTAGTCGAGAGGAGCCCCGAATGGAAGGCCATTGCAGCTGTCTGGATATCTCAACCCTCCACTTGAGTCATCCCCACGTTGAAACAGATGAGGTAGTCCTTCAGTCACTCGCTCTCAACCTGCCTCATCTCGAAGAGGTTTGTGATGTCCCTCTTCGTCTTGCAATGACATATATAGTGCCCAATGAAAGACTTTGCACAAGCCGCAAAACTAGGGATGGAGCCGGCGATAGTTTTCGGAACCACGTGAGTGTCTATCTCACAAGGCTTTGTGGGAAAACCTTGCAGAGGAGGGCATTGTCCCCGACTTAGAGGGACATGCGCTGCTAGTAGTGATAGATATCCTCTGTCGGATCAGATTTTCCCTCATATAGTTTGACCTTGGGAGGAGAGAACTTGTCCGGTTTGGGGGCATGGACAATCTCCTTGGTTAACAGAGAGAGATGGATCATGTTTAATGCGTCTAGGGTGTGGCGGAGTTCTTCTGCCTCACGGTCCGATCATTCACCCCGAAGTTGGGCCTCGTTGATGCGGTGCTGCCACTAGGCGGTGTTTGGTGGTGGGACCGCTTTAGACATCACACTAGGTTGAGACGAAGGATTCTCAAGCACCAACTGGGTCATTGGGGAAGGCACAATCGGAGGATTTTTCTTGGGACGGGGTAGGCTTTCGTGTTCAATGTCCCACAAATGGCGCCAAGCTGGAAGGAGAAAAAATGACGAACCGAATTCGGGTTACAAGATCTGTCCACTCTGCTATCCTCCAACAGGTATTGCTCGGCTACCAACGATCATATACCTTGAGCGTCGTGAAAATAGGGTGGGTTGGCTTGTAGAAGATCATCCGATGCTTAAGTTTTGTTGTAGCAAAAAATTTCTCACCTCCCTCAATAGGGGAGTTGGTCCCCTATTTATAGAGATACCCTATGATCGATGGTGGATCTCTCCATGATTAGATGAATGGGGAGAGGTCCTCGATCTAAGGAGATTTGATATATATTTGTGGGATTTGAAGAATCAGTCATTCATAGCCCCAAATCAATATATAATTTGGGATTTGGTCTCAGATTCTGACTTGAAATATCTTGGTCGTCGGATATTAATGGGCCATCAGGTCAAATTAACGGGTCGTGGGCCATTTGGGTCGTGGACCTTTGATAATCAGGTCATAGACTGCGAGCACATGAAACACTGTTATTGGGCTTAGAAAATTGCTCATACAATTATTTTTGTTAATAAATCATGAACATTTTTTCCCTCTCACTATAGCTGAAGATAAGTGGGGATGTATCTAGGTGTTTATTGTTGATATGTGATGCTTGTATGCTTGTTCAAAAAATGGATGGTCCAATTTGAGGCTTGTAAACTGATTAGCTTGATGAATGGTAAATCATATTTTGGTAAAATGTTATACTCTTTTTTTTTTTATGGATATCGAAGGGATCTTCTGTGGCTGATCTTACGGTCAAGCTGGGAAGACTACCACTATCTGTTTGTCTTGGTCACACGAAAAATTCTTTCAAATAATTGTCAACAAGCAAATGAGTAAATCAACGCTAAGACTCGAACCCAAGACATACCTTTAACACAAATAAACCTGAATCATTGTGCTACGGCCATTGAGGACATAAAATAAAAGTTATACTTAACAATTCTTGCGGTTACTTTTGTAAATTAAACAATGTTTAGAATTCTTTAAATATATATTTATTTAATGAAATACATGGTTCCTTGAGTGATATGATATGCACACTCAAGAAACATTGATAGGGTTTAGTCTGTATTTGTTAGATATAGGTAGTCTAAACCCAAATTTGGTAGACACGAGAGAGAGAGAGAGAGAGAGAGAGAGAGAGAGATTGATTCTTATAATTCTCTTGTTGTAATGAATCATGATGAAGTAAGTACTAGATGGATGGAATGTGCTATTCAAATTCAATTATCTCATTGGAGCTGGAGCCCTCCCGTCGGCCGCGCTAGCTTGCGGAAGCCCCTCTCGCATTTGGAACCTGTAGATCCCGAGAAAATCAAAGTGTTCGTCTGGCTGTTTGGAAGCGAGTGCTTCCTCACAAAGGTGTATCAGGCGAAGTGGCAGAGGGAGGAGCAAGTGTTGTGCGGCATTTGCGGTGAAGCACCGGAGACCTTATCACACCTTTTCTGCCAATGTCGGCTCGCCCAAGATCTGTGGTGGGTGATGGGCTCGTTAGTCTCATTGACTCCCTTTAACACTTCGACTGGCATGTGGGAGACTGACGCCGAGCTCCCCCAGAGGTTCGCGTCCGGTCCTCAAATAATCATTTCACACTCAATCATTCTAGCATGCGCATGGGTGATTTGGAGCACAATGAACGAGGTGGTGTTAAACGGAGCGAGAGCGTATAGTGAAAATATGAGGTTGGTGGCTTTGTCACTAATCAAGGTTTGGGCGCGAGAGCTGGGCGGGGTGCAAGGAGCGCTCCTTCGCGACGGTTCCATTGAAGTCCTCATGTAGGCGGTTGCGGTCAGGTCTTGCCGTTGTCGGCGGATAAATATTTAGCCTACCCCCGTCGAGCAGTGTACCTTTTAATTTATTTCCTTGTATGTTGTTACTTTACATGCATCCATGTCATTCTCTAATCCTCTCACCTCCAATTCAGACATGTACTAATTTTTTCTGCAATGAAAATAATGGGTGGCGTGTGTCAAAAAAAAAATCAATTATCTCATCATTTAGATATTATAAAAAAATATCATGAGATTTCTACATATATAACTTTTGTAATATGATTTTGTCAAATTTTAATTTTGAACATTAAATATTAAATTTGAATATTGAGAATAGTGTTTTTCAGGTGAATTATATGTATATTTAACTGAAAACACCAAATATTTTGACGGCTGAGATTGGATCTTACAATTCCGGATCGGATAGGCGTTCAAAATTTCAACCCCGATGAGGAAATAAAAGTGTCATTTGCATTAATATTCTTCAAAAACTCTATATTCTCTTAAAACATAAGTACAAAAATATCATCTTAAAACATAAGTACAAAAATTAAATTATACCGCATAAATATTTTAAATTTACAGAAATATCCTTAAATAACATTTATATACAATTTAAATTATACCGTATAATATTTTAGTTTGACAAAATGAGAAATATTCTGGAATTTATATGCAAAAACCACAAAAAAAAAAAGCACACAAAAGCCACTTAACGAACACAACATTTTCATTATTTTTTGAAAGAAATCACTCTGTATACGATGTTTTCGGCGATTTTAAGCCGAATTTATGAGATTTCCTTCGTCAAAATCTGATCTTAGCCGCCCAGGTTGTCCCAGGCGGACGTCACTAACAGGTACAGAACCTCCCCCCCAATTGAATTCTAGGGTTCAAAGTCGCTTCATTTGATCTGGGTCTGTGTCTTACTCGCTTGATTCTAGGGTTTCCGATCTGGGTTTGGGTTTTTGGAATGCACAGTTCATGATTTTGTTGGGTTGGGTTTGGTTGATGCATCGATTGGTCACTGGTGAGAATTGGATGTCTCTATTGAACTATATGTTATTAAGATAATTTTCTTGTTGGGTTTTTGAGATAATTGTCTCGTTGGGTCTCTTTTATTTCATCTTCTTTAACAAAAAAAATTGTGTCATGACATTTGGGCACCTTTGCATTATATTGTTTTTAACCTTCATATTGTTCCCAACATAGTCACATAGTTATTTTGTGTATGGAAATGTAGGTTCCATTCAATAGGTGAAGTGTACATTCGCAAATCAAAAGGGTTAAATACGATGAAAGTATGGAGATAGGTAAATTGTTTTCTAGATGTGTTTTGTTAATTCATATGAGAAACATAAGAAAAAACATCTTTTGTTCGGGGTAAAGGTGGTGATGACAATTTGGGTTAGTTTTTTTAAAGGAAAAAATCCATATAACCACCTGAATTTTCTGAAAATCCATATAACCCCCCTGAAAACAACTAGTAAATCCAAATAACCTCCTAAATAAAATTTACGTTTACAGATGATGTATATTTTGTGAATATTATGTTTGGTTAACTCTGATAAAAAAACACAACATACCAAAAAGACATATAATATGTTAAAAATGTGAAAACTCTTCTATAAATTACAATTTTACCTATCCAAATAGAGTTTTATAATATATTTAAAGATGATAAAATGATCATTTTCATAGAATTTTTTGCATTTTTCATACAATGTAGTGGTTTTTTAGTATATCGTGTTTTCAGTCAAGATTAATCAAACGAAATATGCATAAAATATACATTATCTTTTGACAAAAGTCATTCAAGGGGGTTATTTGGATTTATTATGTGTTTTCATAGGATTATATGAATTTTAAGAAAAGTCAGGGGGGGGTTATATGGATTTCAGTCAAATTTTAGGGGGTTGTACGGATGTTTCCCTTTTTTAAATTATGAAGGATATGGGGATTCTGAAGGTACTAAACACATAGTTCAGTGAACATAGGTACATTTGACCTATAGGTACTGGGGGTTTCCAATCACCAAAATTTTTCAAACATCTAAGAAAAGTTCAGATTTCTTTGACTGGTTCCCAAGAGTTAATCGAATTCATTCCATCATAATTCCTTCCATTGATTCAAGGGACATGACTTGAAAAACTTAGAAGACGTGTGGGAATGGTTTCCAGAGAAGAATTCAGGAAAGGAACGAAGAGACAAGGTGAAATTTTCAAAGGTTTATGCCTCATGCAGTTTGATGGGGGATATGACTAACTTGTAATGAGTGTATTTGTTAAAGGAAAATAATCTTATGAAGAGAACACTTGGGTTATGGTGCTTTCGGAGAGGATTCGCCTTCTAACATAATGGGTAACAATTGGAAAGAGTTGTAGTCTACTTTTCTCGTTGGGGATTTTGAAGGACCTCTTGTTTAGGGTCCATTTGTAATCTTGCTGTTTTTTTTTAGTGCAATTTTTCTTTTTTAAATATCCACCATCTTCTTTTTTTCGGGGGGCACCGTCTATTGATATGATGTTCCAACCTTATATTCAGAATTTAAAAAAATAACATTTAGTACATAATGCATGCATTGGCAGTCAATACTATGAATTTATGTTTACAACCTTAACTCATTCTTCTAATAAGCATTCATGTCTCTTGAATCAATGCACTCAATAGGTACTTTGTTAATCATTGTTTGTTGGGAAAGAATTTAATTTTTAATTACTCCAGAATGACTTTATTTTTAGTACATACTATTTAAATATATAGCCTATTCTGTGATTTCTATATATGTTGTCATTCGGAACTTAATCACTGATGGGGATAGTTGGTTGTATATTTTCTCGTACTAGATGATTCATTAGTAAAAACTTAGTTTACTCTGCAGAAATCCAAAAGAGTGGAACATAACCCTTTTAAAAAATTCAATACACAATTCATCCAAAGTGACCTTGAAGTTAAGCATAGTTGTTAAGATTGTGTCATTTAATTAGTATAGATAATTTTTATTTATGGGTTTATACTTGTGCTTAAGGGTTGAGATGCAATTATTAGTTTTATGGGTCAAACTAGGATATTTATCTAATGAATAATTAATTTATGCGTTATGTTGGCAATTTAGTGAGGTTATACATTTTCAACCCATTCATTTCAAGTATTCAAGTGTCCTAGGTTTTAGTTGGGGGTAATTAAGACATTTTCACTTACCCAACTCATCCCACACATGTGGAATAAAAAAGTTATCTCTCTCTCTTTTCAATTGGAACTTTTTCTTCTCAAGCATCTTTTCTTCTTGGTAAGCTTTTCTTTTACTTTTGTTTTCAAAACCCCTTTTTACACCAATATTCAAACTTAGATCTATAAAATTCTAACCGTTGGATTTTCCATCCGTTTGTCACATCTTGCTCACTATCACTCCATCTTCCATTCAAAACCATTTTTCGTCCAAATCGAAGGTTGGTGGTGATCGGGCCACGTGCCGAGGTGGCTGATTTGGGGCCCAGCTTACGGCGGTCCAAGAGCATTCCCTCTTCCTCACTTGTTTCCTTTCCAAACATTCTTGCTTGTTTGTGAGTACATAAGTCACTTCTCTCACTCATTCACCTTTAGAGCTTGTATGTGTGTAATGTGTTCTTTATATAAAAATGTGAGTAATCTCTCTCTCTCTAATTCTATGGGTTTCGGTGAGCCAGGGAAAGGTAAGGGTGAATTTCCCCAACTATTGCTTTCATTATGCATTATTTGTTTCATTGAATGAGATTTAACATGAATGTGCATGGTTTATATTTGTGGAAAGGTCATAGTTAGAAATTTGGGAATGGGTTGAACTATGATTATCCAAGCTAATGTTTGTGAATCTCATGTTCTCATTAGTCATTTTGACTTTCATCTTGCAAGCTTCAAAACAAAATGCATGGATGTTTGATGGAGGAAAGTGGTGAATGGGTTGGGTTCTTGGATGAACTGTTTTCAAGTATTAAGAGACTTGTGAGGGTTTTGTAGTGATTTGATACCCAACTAAGTTAAGTTTTTTCTCCAAGAAGGCTTTTGAGTAGTTTTAGTTGTTTTATTTCTGTCTTTGTTCTAATATAAGCATTTTCATGCCTAGTAATAATTATTATTTGAATTCGGTTACGCTTAGTTAATAATCTATACTTAATGTTATGTGATGATATGCGTATCCCATAATTTTTACCAGTGTTTTAAATATCGATAAAATCGATATATCGATTTAGGGTTCAATCGATATATCGATTGGGTATTTTTTGTTTTTTTTTAATGGAAAATAATTGAAAGAAAAGCAAAAAAAAAAAAATTGTGAAAAATAATGAAAATGAATAAGAAAAATTTGATATGAAGATATTAATAATTTACAATGGTTTTGGTTTGAAATAAAAATGCATATTTAATTAACTACAACATAAAACTATAAAAGTTAGGAAATTTTATTTAAATAAATGATCCATTACATTAGTTACAAAATCCCCTTTTTGGGTTCCACCTAATGGTGTGTCATTTGTAAAAGATGTAAATATATATATTCAATGAGTTATTTTATTTTTTTATTAAAATAAATACTCAAATAAATTGACTCATTCATATTTATGAATTTATCCCATAAGTTATGTGTTTTTTTTAAAAAATATATATTCTAATAAACGGTATCAAATTATTTGTAACAGGTTTAAATTTTTTTAATTAAATATATATTTTATTAAAATATAATAACTAATAAAAACATATGAGACTGGATCATAAAAAGTTTGGATCGACTTTGATTGAATATATATAAAAAAAAACTCTTATTTTGAAGCCGTCCACTGACCTCTCACAAGCTAAACAAAAGCTCTAAGCTCTACCAACTGTGCTACATTTTATATTCGTAGTTTATGTATAATATATTGTGGATATATTGTTATTTTTCGATATATCAACGATATATCACCGTCAGCGTGAGATAAAACCTCGCAAAATGACCGCGATTTTGCTATTTCGTCACCGAAAACGATATATTGACCGATGTATCGATATATCATTCGCGATTTAAAACAACGATTTTACCATGTTAGAATGATTAATAGAGCCTATGTTTATGTTTGTGTGGTGCTTTCTTGTCTATGTCAATATATGTGTGCTTAAAAATTGTGTTCTTCTCTTTTATATATACATTGCCTACTCTCATTTTTATATATACTTGTCAAGTGGAACTTAGTCACCATTGGGGATTGAATCAATGGGTTGTATATTTTCTGGTGTCAGTGATTGATTAGTAAAACTTGAGTTTATGCTGCAGATTTCTGAAGAAGTGGAACAGAGTCCCTGCTTTAAAGGAATTCAATACACAATTCATCCAAAGTGAATTTGAATTTCAAGTACATTGCTTTCAAATACATCGTACTCT
Source organism: Acorus calamus (assembly GCA_030737845.1). Classification (NCBI taxonomy): domain Eukaryota; kingdom Viridiplantae; phylum Streptophyta; class Magnoliopsida; order Acorales; family Acoraceae; genus Acorus; species Acorus calamus. Next base: position 12,780,631 of record CM060876.1, on the reverse strand, counting down.
ATGATTTTTTATTCATAATTGTCAAGCTGAGCTTAAATACTGTTGGGGTTTGAATCAGTGGGTTGTATATTTTCTGGTGTCAAATGATTGATTACTAAAACTTGAGTTTATGCCGTAGAAATCCGAATAATTGGAACATGGTTCTCGGTTTCCCTTTAAAATTCCCTGTACTCTTTTTGCCCATATCAGGTAGCATTTTTGAAAACACGTTTTTGGCGTGTTTGAAACGCCATAATTGGTCACAACCATTAGTTATAAACAATATAAGGTGTAGCTTTTCAGGGATCAAGTAGCTTTAAGTGAAAAGCTGCTCTTTCAAACAAGTTTCCAAACACTCAAAATCATTTATGTTCTCATTCCCTTCTCTATGCGCAGCTGTGGGACATATGAATACCCTCTGAAACTGATATGGCTTCTATCAATGACTTAACGGACGATATCCTGCTCGTCATTTTCCGGAACCTGAGCTGCTCCGTCGAGCACCATAAATTCGGACTGACCTGCCACCGCTGGCTTCGACTTCAAAATATCGCTAGGAGGTCCTTATCTCTGGAGTTCTCTTACGACACACACGTCTACCATCAATACATCAGGTACCTTCCAAGGCTTGTATCACGATTTCCTAATCTCAGGTCAGTTGTTCTCGCCGGGTGCGCTGAAATGCAAGACTCATCTCTCCTCCATCTCCGCTCGGTCGGGCGGACCCTCCGATCCCTCTCTCCAATGCTGTTTTGGAATCACTGATGCCGGGATCGCGAATTTGTCCGCCGGGTGTCCCCACCTCGTATCTGTGACTCTCTACAGGTAAGTTTATTTGAAAACGATTTGCCTGCTCTGGATTATATTTGAAAAACAAATAATTATCAGATATTTGAAGTTTGGAGCGATATCAATGTGTACACACTAAAAATATATGAATCTAACATATATGTAAAATTATGTTAGTATATGTAAAAATTATGTTAGTATTGTATACAATTTAAATTCAATTATTTTGCATGATCAATCATAATCTTAATAATTTTATGCTTTAGATTTGAATAATCCTGAAGTTGTCTTGATATTAATTTTTACATCTATGTAATAGTGTCTGTATTTAGGTTTGTCAATTGTCTGAAAAATATCTATAATTGTTTAAAATCTGTAAAGATCCAAATACGTGTATCAATATCAATATCCAAATGATTTAGGATAAGATAGGCTTATCTACAGGTCTAATGTCACGGATGTTGGAATCAAAGCCCTCGCCAAGTCCTGCCCCGGCTTGGAGAGTGTGAACCTGTCCCTTTGCACACTCATCTCGGATGCTGGGATCGGCGCCCTCTCAAGGGGCTGCCCTGGAATCCGTGCAATGGTGCTCTCCTCCTGCCCGGGCGTGACGGGCACCGGGTTTCATGGGTGCTCGTCGAGCCTGGTTTTCGTACAAGCCAATTGTTCCTCGCTCACTCCGGAAGGCATTCTGGGCGTCGCGAGCGGGGGCGGATTGGAGTACCTGAACTTGATAGGCCTGCATGGGTCGGCAGCGACGGGCTAGAAGGGCTCGGAGGCGGGCTGGCGAGGAACCTCCGCTTCTTGAACCTCCACATGTGCATGTTCATCGGGGACCAGTCGGTCTCCGCAATATCGAGGGGATGCCCGAATCTCGAGGAATGGAAGCTGGCGGCGTGCCATGAAGTCCGCGCCCCCGTGTGGGTAGCGATTGGGTCAAACTGCATGAACCTCAAGGTGCTTCACGTGAACCGGTGTGGGAACCTGTGTGACTCGGGGCTGCGGTCCATCAGGGAGGGGTGCGCGCGGCTTGCAAGGCTGTACATGCATGGGTGTCGTATGGTGACCGCCGACGGGCTGGAGTTGTTTCGGAAGAGGAGGCCGGAGGTGCAGGTGATGCGCGAGGAGTTCTGCTGCTTCGGACCCTCGCTGGACGAGTACTTTCTCCGGTGAAGGTAATGTGTGTGTTTGTGTGTCATTCAAAGCTTTGTTAAGTATGTTCAGATTGGTTTCTGAAACAGAAGTGCACCTGGTGTTGTGTTTAATGTTTTAAGTTGGAAGACAAAATGAATGACACTTTTCATTACAATCAAACAAAAAATGATATTATGTGTTACTCATACCATAAGAATTATCTATCATAGAATAGCTTATATAGTATGTTCATACAGTTCTTGACGGGGAAGACGCTGCAGGACCTCGAAGAGTGGCTAACGACGAACTCCTTGAACCAAAAGCCCTCACCCATTTCTATTGAAGACTTCTTAATCAGAGCGGAAAAAAGAAAGAATTTTTTGTAGATTTAGAATTTTTGAAGTAGCTCTGATAACATGTAAGAATAAGGGAGAGAAATTAATAATGAACTATTTTTCTATTAGAGGACTAAAACCAGGATAGTATTACACGTATAATACTCTAACAAACTAACATGTAATATAACAATTACCTAAAAAAAATTAATAAGCTTTCTAATAAGCAAATTTATTATTTATGACAAATTTTTTGAAGACAATTTCTCGTTCCTCATAAATTAAAATTAATTGATTGACATCAACATCCATTCAATTTGTCATTTTTAGTAATTTGTAATAATTTCTGTATTTAACTTGATTGAATTCCCCTCCTAAATGAGCCTAATTATTTCATCAATAATATTTGCAAGAGCTAGCAAATCGTAGAATGCCTGTTGAAAATTCTTCTTTGTCTCAACTTCCTCCGGCTACCGGACTTATGTGGAAGCAGTGAAAAATCACCAAGCCCCTGTTGGGGATGCAGATGCTTCCGATGGGGGGTAGCATGGCGTGAATAAGGCCAATCAATCTCTGCAATGTTTCCTATAAATTGTTGAGTAAATTGTTGGCCAACCGTCTTAAATTGGTGCTTCCAAAGCTGGTTAATCATGAACAAGGTGCATTCATTCAAGGTCGATCGATACATGAGAATATTCTTCTCACGCCTTCAAATAAAAAAGTCTTCAGTGGTCATAGCACTATTGTACAGGGCTTAGCGGTGTTACCGATATGTCATGGGTTCGAGTCTTGGCTCTTAGGAGCTCCACATACACATGTTGGAGCATCCTTGGTGGTCTTCCATTCCATTTAATCGGTTACCGATTGAAATTAACATGTTAGCGGATAGCTCCTCCATGGTGTTGTCCCATTTTTTACATGTGGATGGCTGGGATTTTGCACAACTGAGTGAACTGTTATAGGGCGCAAGTTATCTAACAAGTTCCAAACCCGTCGAGTCTAGGTGCCACTTCACTGCCCCATGTGTGATGCTTCTGAAGAAACTTTGGTTCATTTGTTCCTTCAATGCTCTATAGCAACTCAATGTTGGCAACAGCTACAATTTAGATTCATTCCACCAGCAGTTCAATGCTCTTTGGATGGTTGGCTATCTTAACCCATAAAGGATGGGGAACAAGACCTTGGTGTGCAAATGGAAACATGCTATGTTTGGTTTTGGCTTATGGCAGATCTGGCGCTCACGGAATGCTCGAGTTCATGGGAATCCAGAGATCATGATAATCGGGTGCATACTCGCGAGGCTATTCTTCACAGAGCTGATCATTGTATGTTTCTCTCAAGCTGAACATCATTCTCCTCTGCTTCCAATGCATCAAACCCAAGCTCAGCCATTAGTATTGTTAATGGATAGGAGTGTCTCACCAACCATTCGGGTGGTAGGTTGGGCGTATATACTACAACATTCTCCTCTTCATATCATTGCGGCAGGCTGTGACTGGTGGTGCTGTTCATCTCCGTTACAAGCGGAGGCACAAGCCATTGTGGATGGTATTATTGTGGCCACAGATTCTACAACAATGGTCACCCTCTTCACTGACCCTAGGCCCCAGCCTCCGCACTCGCGTCATCTGGTGGATAAATGGCAACATATACATGCCATGAGTCAGGTTTGTTTTAAATTACCCCCTCAATAGTACTTGGACACGGTAGATGCACTCACCAAGCAAGCTAAAATATCTCATATTACTCTGTTTTCCTTAGCTTTGCAGGACTCGTTCATACGAAAATGTTTGTCCACTTAACAAACTCTCTTAAAACTGTTAGTGGATGAATGGCTTATAGCCATTGATGATTATCTCCAAATCAAATGAGAAGATAACACATTATAACCCAAAAAAATAAAATAAAAATTTGCAAGTCAACAGATAAAAAAAACCCTCACATCCGTACCCACTTTTGAATATATTAATGATTTGGATCATTTCAAATTGGATATAGATATTTTTTTAAATAATCGACAAATTTAATAAGAAAAACATTCAAGACAATTAATCATCTGATGATCCCCACCACTGAAACACCCATATATAACAAAATTAACATGGCAATACTTTCACAGATAACCTTTGCAAAACATCACCTGTTAGAAATATATATATATGTGCATTCAAAAAATCTCAACAAAATGGAACTTATTCCACCACAGTTGAATACACTGATAAAATGACACACCCAGACCACAAAATGATCACTCCATATCTTCTGCTATTCTGTTCTCCACACATTGCATGCCATTCTGCAAGAGGCTTCTGGATTTCTGGCAAGGCTGAGGGGACAAATCCGGGGTGGTGTGAGCCTCCCGTGACAGAGGTAAGCAACGTTTTGTGAAGAACCTCATTATACCTTTATTTGTTCGGAAAACCTTGTCCGCAACTTCAACAGATACATTTCAAAATCAGAATTATGTGATCACATAGCATATATGAGCATTTCCTAAAAAGCGGGATTAAGCAGGAATGTGGACCTCATCTAGGTAATTAAGCAAATTTTAATCTAATTAATTCATTTTTTTTTTGTTTCCTAACTTTCTTCCTTATTTTATTGTATTTTATTTTATTTTTATTTTCCCTATATATATATAATTTTAAAATGACCAATTAATCACCGTTTAATCCCCACCTCGCCGCTTAATCCCAATTAGTGGCTAAAACTTTTTAGACAATTGCTGACGATGGAACATAAGAAGAGTGTATACCTGGAGAGGGGGATAATCCAAGCTTGTCCAAAACCTCTTTCTTCACCTGCAAAACATCAAGACCCAACTTCTTTCAGTATTCCAATTGCAGATTGAATGTGTACATCCAATCAGCTGAGGTTCCTTCAAGGAGGGTACAGGTATCTTAATCTCAAAAAGTTAAATTTGCAGTGTGCACGCACGAGAGCGCATGCAAGCAGAGATGGGAAAGGTAAAGATATCATAAAATGAATGTTTTAGATCTAGCTGTTTCACCTGCCAGCGATTGTCCACAAAAACTGATATCTCTTTGATTTTGTTTTTGATCTGCATCTTTGGAACAGCTGGAAATTTCTGTTGCACGGACTTCACGGCTTTGTTAATCGATTGCGAGAATGACTGGATTGAATGCACCTGATGATGAAGATACAATATATGCAAGTGAGATTATTTTTCGGATTATATTCAACATAAATAAACATGATTGAGGTTATTCATTCACCACTTCAGGCAAGTCCAACTCTGAAATGACTGGTGCAGCTGCTTGTGGTGAGCAACTATTCTTGCCCCCTGACGAGCTCATCACCTCCACATCATCATTCGATGTGTCATCATCCATGGAAATTTCAATAGGCGATCCTCCAGGAAAAACATGAATGCTCAATGCCAGCAAACAGAGCTGATCACGCTTTAATTGGCCACTGACTTCTTCAGATTTCAGAAATGAAGCCTTCTCATGCCTCAGATTTGATATTATCAGTGGCTCGCTCTTCCGGAGAGCACGTTCAGTCCAATCATTAAGATACTTCTGCTGTTGAAAAAGTGCTCTAAATTCCTCACTCTCGACATCCTCTCTACAATCAGCTGAACTCTTTGTCCCATCAACAGCATCAGATGCCCTGCTATCAGTTTGCACCCCCTGCAAAATCAAATAAATATTAAAGAGTGGTATGAACAACCCTTGTGTAGATAGTTAGATGCAAAAACTTCCTCCTAGCATTGTGATATCAAATTCAACCTCACTGGACAAAAATCATCAGCGTGCAAGAATGTGTAATGGTGTCCACAACAGTCATTGTGCTTCAATAACCAGGAGTCCAGAAGCAGTTAACCAAAGGGAAGTACCTCATTCTCTGATAGATAGCCATCAGGCACGAAGAAGCTGTCCTCACTTTCATCATCATCTGCTTTTAGAATTTCTTCCTCTAAGCTTTCCTCTTCATTGTCTTTATCACAATCCGATAAGCTTTCGCCTGGATCCTCCTGCATGATGAGATGGTCATCATCATATACTTATTTTGATACCAGAGACACATCTACTAGGCCAAAGCAGATATATACCTCTTCCCATTCTTCATCACTGTCCACATCATAGTCCAAAGTAGGATCCTTCTTAAATGGATGACGAGGACCAACAACATTACTGCAAGAAGGAATCATTGCAGCATTTAAGAAACTTTGGGGAGCCTTCACACGTCACAGTAATAGTACGCACAATATTATAATCAACACAAGGATATTGATGAGAAAAATGCATGCCTTTTCTTAGAATAGGTACCATAGTATGCTGGCCTGTGGCTTTTGTCAAACTGCAGGAGCTTCATATTTCTCCTTGGTAATCTAGTCTTCAAGTCCGGAGAGTGACTATGACATGTTTGATCGTCAGCTGAAGTTTCCTCACATCCATCTATCAACATATTTGGACAAGAGATATTGTCATCACTTAACTCACTGCAAGGTTTTTTCTTATTTACAGATGTGACTTTTTCTGAATGCTCAGCATCAGACAGTGCCCCTTGTAACTTAAGCTTCTTAATCAAAATAGACTTTGGATTGTGACGAACGCCCCAACATTGAAATCTGATTGAACGTCTTGAATTTTGCCATAACTCAAGGTGTGTCCTGCATAGCATATTGCATTTCTAAGGCACAGCAATCACAATTCAGAAAGGTGAAAAGATGAACCAACCATAAACCAACATTCAGGATACTGCAAAAAACAGATATCGCAAAATTCACAAAGTAAAAAAAAAAAAAAGAATAGCCAATACTTACTTGCGTAGGTCAATTGGATCCACCATTGTATCCTGAGAAAGGGCGTGATCCATAACCAATGCAACTGAATTATGTGGCTCTTCACTTTTTTCAGGAGTATCAACCTTCAAGGTTTTCGTTTGCAATCTATCATCCAGGTTATCTGGATAGCTGTCCTGTTTCTTTTTTAGAAAACGTTCCATCAATGTAGCCTGCTTTTGTACTGCAAGTTGCTTCTTAATCTCAGCCTTTTCTTTCTCCTGCCGCTTTAGTTCCTTCTCAGCTTCTTCTTGCTGCCGCTTTTGTTGTTTCTTAAATTCAGCCTCTTCTTTCTCACGACGTCTTGCTTCTTTCTCAGCCTCCTCTTGGAGACGCTTCTGTTCCTTTTCCTGCAACAACAGACATGGCCAAATGAATAGGGACATAGATTAATATATATCCATCACTTTTCATATCCATGTTTAAACCATTGTGAAATATTCAAGCAAGAAACATGATGAGCTGCACTTACTGATCTGTCTTTCAATTCTTATTCTGTCTTTTTCTTTAAATGTATGAAAATTATTCTTATAATTGACTTGACATTGGCTAGCATCCAATAATTTTTTGAATTTAAACTGTGTGCATCCACCCTAGGAAAGAGCCCAAATGGGAAATACAAAACACCACAAAAAAGAAACAGACCAACGATAGATGGGAATCTAGTATCGCTCTTGCAAATTTCCAGCTCATGAATCCAAACTGATCAAAAACTCAAAAACACATTGATCAATAATTTTTCTTCTTCTTCTTCTTAGAGAGAGAGAGAGAGAGAGAGAGATCATCATGCATACGACCTAGGTATTCCTTGCATTATGCAGTGCAATCTTACACCACTAACAGAAAAATAAATTATTATCAAAACTACAATTTGATAACTTCTTTTTATAATATTGATGTTTAATTGTTGTAAAGTAGAATATTAGAGGTCCAGAAACTGTAAGCGAACAATCAAATAGTATTGTTCCTCCAACTGGTTAACAGAAAACATTATAAAAATCACATTTTTGTTCCGAGATTTGCATCAGCATACTGCACTTACACTTTGCTGGTTCTCTTTTTGTAGTTCACGGTCGATTTTTTTCTTTTCCTTCTCTTCATTCCGCATTTTCTTCTCCAGTTCTTTAAGTACCTCTTTCTCCTTCAGTTTGGCATCTTTTTCAGCCCTACATAAATTAGAACTAGAAAGTGTAAGAATGAAAATTTTCATTTGAAACTTACAAATCTAGTTCCTACTGCCAAAAAAAATTGGGGATGCACATATAAATTAAAGATGATCCTGAATTCATACGTGTCAGAAGAAATTTTCTGCAGTAGTTCTTCAACCAAAGAACGAATCCTAGTCTCATCCAGCACTTTGCCAAGCTTTTCTGATGCCCGCATCAGGACATTCTTGCAGTTTTGAAGATTTTCTGATGTTGCAAGTGTTGATATCATTGCTGGAGAGCACCACAAAACCAATAGCCATATAAACAACAAAAAGACTACAATATGTGAAATGTGCAATTCCTGTATAATTCATAAAAATAAAAGGTCCTAATTCAGATAACACATATGGTAGAAATTATCACACCATCCACACTCTCATCATATTTAATGTAGACATATCTAATGTTGTTCATAAAATGGATTGCATCACCATAAATCAGAGTGGGTGATTTATCATAATCGGCAAAAATGTACGAAATCAACCCACAAAATTTATAAAAGTTCCATTGTATTTCGAATCTGCAATAAGCAGCACAGTTTTTGAAAAAAGAAAAATCATCTATCAGACCATTATATTTTGGGAGAACTCCAACCAGCGATATATGGTATGACCAAGACAATAACTTTAGGCCATGGATAACATACCATTCAAGCATACACATTTCTGTCCTGGCATTCAATTTTTGGACCAACCATCAATTGGTAATCTAGTTAAATAACCAACAGTTTATTTATGGGTCTGTCTTCAGTCTCCATGTTATCTTTTCAGTGACATGCATTTACAATCAACAAAAATCAATTCATGAATGAATACATAAAAAATAATCACTCACCCGAGACGGCCAAAATCCTCTCACGAATTTTCTTCCTACAAGTACGCCGAACCGTCAAAACCCCACGGTGCTCTTTAGGCAATAATTTCATATCTCTTGTCTAATATAGTAAACAAAGACAAACATAACAACTAAATTAGCTCAAATAACCATATAACAACAATTATAATAAAAAAATCACACAAAGGCAACCACATCACCTCCCAACACCAAAGACATGATGCGGTTTCATCCTCCAACACATCAGCATCAGCGCTCTCAATTCCATACATCGCCCGGTGCCCAATCGCAAGCACGGTCTTCTTCACTGAAACCAGAGTGGTCCCCTCTCTCAACTTCAACTTCTCATAGATCTCCTCAACAAGCTTCGAGAACGGGAGGTCACTCTCCTCAAGCAAGCAAGCGATCGCCGAATTGGAGGAACAGTTGCTACTCTCATCAAAGCACAGCCTCACAACAGCGGCCTCCTTGAAATACTTAAACAACCCATTAAGCTCTTCGCGAAGAGCGGCAATACGAGCTTCTCGATCTTCACTGCTCATCACATCATCAGTCGAACATCTCTTCCTCTTCAAAGTTTTCTTGGCATCGTTTTTGGGCTTCTTCGACCCATCGTGATGGAAAGCATCAACCATAATTACATCCGAATCCAACGTTTTCAAGAACCCATTTTGAACCTCGACCGCCTCCATTTCAAAATCTTTGAATCGGACTCCTAAACAAACAGACCTGAAGCCAAAAGATCCAAACTTTACATGGTTTCACGCAACAAAAACAAATCTAGGGTTTTCCGCACCAAATCAAACGAAAAAACACGTGTTCGAACCATCGTTGCTACCATTAAAACAGATTCGAAAGGTCGAAATCGAGAAAAAGAAATCACGTATTCTAACTCACCTCGAAATCGAACCTCCGATCCCCAGATCAAGATGCGGAGACGAAAACCCAAATCGATCAGGGTTTCCTTTTTTTTTTTTTTTTGGGGGGGGGGGGGGGGGGGTTCTGTCTTTCAAGCGAAGCGACCGATGGATGTAATGGTGAGCCTTTAAAGGTCGAAAAATATTGGACGGCTGAGGGCGTCTCCATTTGGTTTTGATGGATTTTTGGCCGTTGGATCCATATTAGTCCGAAAAATTAATTCCCGCCAAGTGGCTCGCGCTTATTTTTTTTCACTAAAATGCGCGGGCGGAAGTTATGCGCGGGTGATTTTTAGATGTATCTGGACGGTCTGTATTTTCTATACGTGACACGTGGACGGTGATGACAACTGCGAGACAAATAAGGGGCGAGGGGTTACGATTTAAAAAGAAACGCATGTATAAAAATACTGAAATATAAAATAGAGAAAATCCATATAACTTCATTCAAGTTACATCGATAGGTTAATAAAAAATATTGTTTTAAACCCCATCATCTCCCTTAATTAATCATATATATAATTAATTTTAACTATACATTAAAAAATTTCAGAACATCCTCACCATTTCACCCTTTATTTTAAAAAAAGTTGATATAACTCCTAAAAATTTTTGAAAATCGAAAACATCCATATAAAATCGATAAACCTCCTCAAGCCCTTATTTTATAATATAATATTTACTTTAAACTCTATAATAACTGTAACTAACCAGATATGTGATTGACTTTACTATACAAGATTAATTATTGTAATGCTCATTTAAAATTTACGTGATAGATTACTATAATACATTAATCTGATTTGTAATTGTTTTTTAGGGGATTTACCGATTTCTCATGGAGTTTTTCCGATTTTCATAAGTTTTTACGTAGTTATATTAATTTTTTCATTCTATTTGTTTTACCGTAAAGGATAACAAGAGAATTTTCAGAAAAAATGCAGGGACATTTTTATCATCAAAAATACTAAATCGCATTTTTCATATTTTGTAGACTTATTTGAATGTATTTATTGGAGTAATTTAACTCATGGATAAAATCCGTTAACCATACATATTTTATGAGGACTCGTGGGGCCCGATTTTTTTAATTATATAAGGACTAAAACTGATTTAGCTAATTTTTTAGAGACTTATATTGAAAAGCAACTATGCTACAAAACTGCACGACGCGAAAACTGCAGTTCGATTTTTAAGTGGTGCACTTCGATTTTCACGTTTTCTGGTTCAGTATTGATCTAACTGACTACATTTAGTCTCGACTAAATCTGATCCCAAAACTCTTAGTGTCGGCGTTAGGGGTGGTAAACGAGCCGAACAAGCCGAGCTTTGACCTGTTCAGACTCGGCTCATTTAGCAGCATGCTTGGCTCAGGACCGAGCTTCATTTCGTGTTCAAGCTCAGCTCATTGGGCTCGTGAAAAGCTCGTGAAAAGTTCGGCTCGGCTCGTTTGTTAAACAAGTCAAGCCGAATCTCGAATCAAGACTCGGCTCGGGCTCGTTTAGCTAAAAAAAAAACCTTGTTGAGCATTTGAAAAGTCACATTTCACAAATCACAACATCTTATACATGTGAAGATAATATAAACTCGGGCTCGACTTGTTTTCCTTTATTCTATTAAGTAAACGAGCTCACCCAGGCTCGGGCTCGGTTCGGCTCGGCTCATTTACAAACCGAGATTAAAAATTGTTTTATCTAATCGAACGAGCCTGAACAAGTTTTAACCGAGTGGAGCCTGAGCTGCTCGGCTCGTTTACCAGCTCGGCGCGTCCTAATTTTTATGGGGTTTCACAAAGGGTTTTCAATGAACCTCAAATGAGGAGGACCCCTCTGATCCCACCACCCCCTCCATCATCGCCATGGTTTCTCCTCCGCCGCCGCCCCTTCTCCGCTTCTCCGCTTCCCGCCTTCCGAGACGAACCCCCCTCGGAGGGCGCGAATCCCGAGGCAGCCGCGCCCGAACGCCAGGCCATGGCCGTGCTCCTGAGGACCCACCGCCCACCCAAACTCGTCCGGTCCTTCCTCGACCGTCTCCAACTCCAATCGGGCCGCCGTGCGTGGCCTCTCGGCCCGCTCCGCGACGCGCTCCGCCTCCTCGTGCCGTGCCAGAGGCCCTTCAGCGCCGCCGAGCTCCTCAAACGGTCCCTCTCGGCCCATCCCGCCGGGTTCGGCCCGAGCGACCTCGTCGACAGCCTCTCCGTCGACGACGACGAATCCCAACTCTTCGATCTCGTCCTCCGATGCTATGTCAACTTCGGACGGCCCGACGACGCCGCGGAGTGCTTTCAAACGATGGTTGCGAGGGGGGCCCGGCCCGGCCCGGGTCCGCGGAAGGCGCTCTTGCACGCGCTGGTGAAGTCGGGCTTGGTCGGGACAGCCCGCGAAATGTATGAAGATATGCTTGATAGGCGGATGAATGTGGGTTGTTCCATTGTAGACGTGTTCATGCGCTGGAAGCCTGAAATGAAAGGTACGGACTTTGATTTGGGTACTTATAGTACTTTGATTCATTCGGTTTGCAAGAATTCCAATTCGAGAAGGGCTGTAGAGCTTTTGGAGGAGATGAAATGGTTGGGTCTTGTCCCTTCTGGGTTTATGTATGCGTGGGTTGTTGATGCGTGTGTAAAACAGGGTGACATGGAGGATGCGTTGAGGTTGGTCGGTGAAATGATTCGTCGTGGGTGGGATTTGAATGCGGTGTTTGCGAGAAGTGAAGGCACATTTGAGGTTATGGTTGGGGATTGTCTCCGAAACGGGGATACGGAGAGGGCTTACAAGCTTTATGAGCGAATGAAGGGGATGGGTATGTGTCCAAATGTGTTTGTTGTCAATGGTTTGATTCGTGGGATGTTGAAACATAAGATGTGGGCGCGTGTATATGAGTTGTTCAATGAGGCGGTTGATCGCGGAGTGGGCAATGTTGTCACGTATAATGTTATCATGCATTGGCTTTGTCGAGAGAGGAAGGTCCAAGAGGCGTGTGGTGTTTGGGATAGGATGGTAAGAAATGGACTGGAACCGACAATTGTTTCTTACAATATTTTGATGAATGGGTATTGCAACCGAGGGAGGATGGATTTGGTCTCTTCGATGTATTCGCAATTGATTGAGAGGGGGATGTCACCCACCGTCGAGACTTACACTACCCTCATTGAGGGCCATTTCAAGAATGGGGAGGTTGAACAAGCTTTATGTATGTATGACACAATGCAGGCGTCAGGGGTTGATTCGAATAATTATACGTACAACACGATCATAGATGGGCTCTGCAAAGCTGGCCAATCATGTGAAGCTAACAACATGCTCGAGAAGTTCAGGAAGGAAGGTTTTGTTCCCATCACCATGACCTACAATAGTATCATTGATGGATTCATAAAGGAAGGCGCGATTGGTTCAGCTGTAGCCATGTATCAGAGAATGTCAAAAGATGGTTTGTCACCAAATATTTTCACTTACACTAGCTTCATAGATTGGCTTTGTAAGAAGAACTGCATCGAGATTGCATTGAAGATGAGAATGCAATGACAAAGAAGGGCCTCCGATTGGATGCAAATGCGTATAATGCGTTGATTGATGGATTCTGCAAAACAGGAAATCTGAGAGCGGCTCGTGCCCTTTTGGATGAGATGATTGTGGATGGTCTGACTCCAAATACCGCGATTTACAACACCATTATCAATGGTTACAAGCATCAACATGACATGAAGTCTGCATATGAACTGCAAAGAAGGATGCATGAAGAAGGTGTTGCTTGTGATTTAGCGACATATACTACTTTGTTGGATGGAGCTCTTAAAGTGGGTGACCTTGTATGTGCTTCACAGTTGTATCAGGAGATGGTTGACTATGGTATTGTTCCTGATGAAGTATGTTATACTGCTCTTATACATGGCCTCTGCAACAATGGGCTGGTAGAGAATGCACGCAAGTTCTTGGGCGAGATGGATGCGAACAATGTTCCTGTTAGAGTTCTTATATATAACATGTTGATTGCCGGGTACTTCAATGAAAGAAACGTGGAGGAAGCTTTTAGATTGCATGATCAGATGCTTGATAGAGGGCTTGTGCCTAACGATACACTTATGATATTCTCGCGAATGCGAAGGTTCCAATTGTAGCAAAGTTTGGGTAGAAGAACTTTGAACGCAGAACATTGGAGCTTGTTGTATGTATCACCATCAGTTGCTTTTATGCGATCCATTACAGTTTCATTCATACATTGTGAATATTTAACCGAACCTTTCAATCAGTGTTAGGCTGCTTGTGATAATTGTATGATATTTTGTCACACTCATGTTGAGACTCCTTGTTGGGTGACATTTTATCCACATTGTCATTTTTATTTTAGTTACATTGCTTAGAGAGCATCATCTCTTGGGTAATTTTATTCTTTATCTCAAAAACATGTGTAGTTACAATTCATCCATATATAAATAATACATATTTATTGAGAGGCTCTAACAAGGGTGCTGAGGAATGCACTTGCAGTACTGTTTGCAGCTCACTTTTCCCTGACCTATTATATATTAAGCTAAGCTAGTGTGGTTTTTTTGTTTTTTTATTTTTTTTATGAAATGCATTTCATACATTCCAGTATATAGTTTAATTTTTATGAAAGTATGTACTTTATTAGACAGTTGTATATTTTCAAAAAATAACATTCAGAAATCATTGAGGGCTGTAAATAAGATTGCAGGAATGACTATCCCTAACATCTTCTGTTCTTGCGGTGACATGCATAGCATAAACAAACTACTTTTTGGAGTATAATGTTGTTGGTTGTTTCAGTATAACTATTCCTCTTTGTTGTCAATGCAGACCTTCCATGAGGGAACATCTTTAGGTGATCCAAATATGCTAAATGAATTTCCCATTTGGTCTCCTCAAATAAGTTGATGTAACATAAAATAAAATGTGATAACAGTCAATGATAATTTTTTTTATAAATTTTCTTGTAAACATCATTTAGATCAAGCCAGGAGGGTCATAATGGGGCTATATGGTCTCTACTAGTAGTACTGAGGAGGCTTGAACTTGTGGCCCAGGCAGTGGGCTAGAGGCCCATGAACAAGGTCCCCTAAGAAGGGATATTCAACATAGCTTTGTTACACTTGTTTTTTTTACAGTCCCATATGTAGTCTCATATACTACTCACTATATCTTGTTGAAAAATAGTTTCAAATCCAAGATTCAAAAATGTTATATGAAGAGCTCTGTTCCAAACAATTGTTACAAATTAGCTAGTATCAAGCTTTGATTAGTTGGCTAGCATCTCCCTTCTCCATCAAAGAGATCCGGGTATCAAACCTAGGGGGGCACCCATTTTCATTTTTTTTTTTTTCAATTTTGACTCTCATAGAGGAATCGAGAGAGAACTATCGGAAGATCAGAAACTCATTTGAAGGTCTGTATCTCTTTCAATTCTTTTGTCTTCTTTAATGAAGTGTTACTTTCAGCTTTTGTTGTTATGTTTGATTTGGTATCTTGTGTTTCGTAAGGTTAGGGTTTTGTAATCACTGGTTCTTGTTATGATCAGTTAGGGTTTCTTTTTAATTTTTTTTTTGTGGAGTGTTGTAGTTTGAGCTGATTCTTGAAGTTTTTTGAATGGATTTTCGTATAAATCATTTTTTTAAAATCTAGTACTGGACTTTGAATTTTTAAATATTGATGTGTTAGGTTTTGTTTCTTGGTTGTTTCTTTTGATTTCTTGATGGTATTGATTGTTGGATGACTGTTTTTATGTTATAATGTGATCTGGAGAACTGGTTCTTGAAATATTTTGAATGGGAATTTTTATTCTGAGAAGATTTTCTGGTTTGTTGAGGCCCTGTTTGGATTCAATTATCAAAAATCAATTATTATCGGAAATTGAAAAGCTGATTTTTCTTGAAAAGGTCTTTGCCCTGAATTTTACGAAAAAAACAGATTTTTAACATCTTTTTACACAAACCAATCTAAAAACCGTGTACTAAAATCATCCGAGTACATTTTTGGTTCCAGTTTTGGGGAAATCGGTTTGAAATTAATTTTTCCAGATATGGGTTCCAAATGGGTGTCTGATTTTGGTTTTCTTCAACCTATTAAATACGTGATCCTTTTGAATTGTTCTTCTCTGATATCGTGTCTTGTTCAAATCAGGTTTCAGAGTTGTTTTTTGTGAAGATGATAAGCGATAATGAGATTGAAAAAAGGTTCTAAGGTTGAGTTGTTGAAGAAGAGCTATGTGCCTCCAGGCTCTTGGTGGTGTGCAGAGTTTGTCTCGGGAAATGGGCACACCTATAATGTCAAATACAATCAGCCCCCAAGCAATATCAGTGAGATGATTATGGAGAGAATCCCTAGAAAGGCTATCAGACCTTGTCTCCTCCATTTGAGGGAGCTGAAAGTTGGGTATCTGGTGACATTATGGAGGTTTTTGAGATGAGTTCTCGGAAGCTTGCTGAGGTTTCAAGGGTGGTTTCGAGGAACCACTATTTTGTCAGGCTTCTTGGGTCCTCCTCAGAGTTCAAGGTTCACAAGAGTTTCATCAGGGTGCAGCAGTCATGGAAGGATGAGATATCGGTTTTGATTGGAAAGGTATTTTTTACTCCTTATGTTACTTGTTTTTGCAATACCTGGTTACAGGTTCATGAATGATAATTACCTTTCTCCATCCTCCTTTCATGTTTGGTATGTAGTTTTTCTGCATGAGTGATGACCGTAAAAATATATTCAACGTGTGCATGAATTGTATGCTGCAGTACGCAGCATGGATCCCAAATTTTTGATAATCGGATGTTCTGGTAGATGATCATATCTCTGTTTGTAGGTAGCTTGAGTAATATGGTTATCCTTAGCACCTTATTCTAAAAAGATAATGTTCTAGCTTCTTTCAGACTGTTTGTACACCTAATGCATGCCCTGATTTTTGCCTCGTGCAGTAAATGAACAGTATATGAGATAACACCCAACATAGATTTATAAAATATCGGCGTTGATTTACATTTGTTTGCAATTTTTATGTGGGGAACAGTTGTCTTGGTGATTTGTACCATAGTAATTATCTGCTTATTCTGTTGTGTAGAACGTCCATGCTTTTTTAAGCTGATTTTTAGTTTCTCCAATGCTTAGTTTTTTCTGATTTTTAATGCAGGACCTTGGGAAATTAAACAATGACAAACTCATCAGACCACCAAAAGCAGGTGATTCTCCGATGTCTGGTTTTCAGCTGCCTCTATCAGATGAAAGCATGAAAGGATGTCCTGGGGATGATCATTATCCCATAGAGAAGTGCATTCCATCAGATGAGTGCAGTTGCAGAAAGAAGAGAGGTCCCCCATGGGGGCATGCATTACCAATGAAAAAAACTTAAAGCTGCCGCAAAGGATGATAGATGTCCACAACTCATTCCCGAATGTGCATCTCATTTACCAGAAAAGGTAGATGCTGTTTCTTACCCAGTAAAAATGCTGGGTGAAAAATGTGCATACTTCGTTATACAACAACACTGCTGGATTTTCTGAAATGGACGTGAGCATCAGAGAACCAAATACTGATTTCAAATGTTATTACAACAGATATGTAGATTCTAGTGATGCCAAGACTGAGAGTAGTCCGTTCTCTGTTGGTAGTTGTAGCCCTAGCCAGGAGTATTGTGGCTCCAATGAAATATTCTTATGCTTCTGGTCCCTTGAGTTGGGACCAAGAAACATTGATGACAAACCTACGGCTTATGCTTCATATATCAAATGATGAGCATTTATCAGAGGAAAGGCATTTGGTGTTTGATGAGATGGATAGTTGACTGGACAATATCAGTGAGTCAATTTAGGGTTAGAGTCTGATTCCTTTGTCAAATGTAAGTGATGAGATGAAATTATAGGTACTGGGGTATTCATATTTTTTTTAAAAGGATTTGGTCATTGTTGATGTGGCACTAAAATGTACCATAATCTCTTCCAGAGTAATGAAATATTCTTTTGATCATGGGATACAAGTCCTATATTTCTGTTTTCTGAACTTTCTTTTGTAATTATTTTTTGGGTTGTTTTGTGTTACAATAGCTTCTCTTTTAGAGATGTTGACATATGTATTCCATTATCCCAAGCAAGGTGCAAAATGGATTATCAAAAAATAATAAGTAATGTAATGAAATTTATATAATTCTTTCCTTTAAAGTAATTTTTAAAGAAGTTCTGGTGGCTTATTCACTTGTGCCTATTCATATTATTGGCTTTATTCTTCATATATATTAAAAAGTGATGTAGCTTTGCTTAGTTTGTAATCCTTTGACAATGAGCAACCTTCGTTCTCATTAGTTCTCAATAGTAATGCAGTGCCTGATCCATTTACAAGTACTTCGGTTCACCGATAATATTTGGCAGCATATGGAACTTCATTTTGAGGATGTAATTGACCTTCCCTGCATTTTCCAGATCCATTAGTCTTTTCCTGTAACGTGATTCTCTTAATTTATTTGCATGGTTTAAAATAAATTTTTTGGGTTAGTCTTTGTGATGTTTTATATCTGGCTGAAATTTTCATATCTGGCTGTTTCTGATAAGCAGTTACAATAATCAATCTGAGTATATAGATGATGGCTGCTTCAATCTACAGTTCAATTTTTCTTCAAGTATTCTGAAAAGCATGGCATCATTTGCTCCAAATGAGGATTGTTATTGATCATGTTTAAGCTCTACTCTAAATAGCAAAAAATCTGAAGACATAACCTAGCCCCTGTTTGGTTGCACTTATAAACAGAACTTATTCGGCTTAAAGCTTAAGTTTTGCCTTCAGCTTGTTTGGTTGAGCAACTTATAAGCACTTATTCATTTCCTCTTTCAGTCATTTAAACCCCAAAAAATTCAGCATCCAATACTCCACTTATTTAACCGTGAAACGCATTCAGTCGTTCGTAGCGACTGTGAAAAGACACGAATACCCCTGACTGTGTCGTGTATTTACGCAGGGTATTTAAACCCGTTTCACTTGGAATGGGCCCTCTCTCACCTCCATTTTGTCCAACGCAGACAACCCATTGAAAAAGCTTTTTCACAGACCCTTTTTTTACCCTAATCGGCATGGATATGTTCGGCATGTTCTGATGAGGTGCGGCGGAGACCCAAAAAAAATGTGATTCCTCGGGTTTATGTGATCTCATTCGAGAAGAACTTGGATGTTTGTCGACTGATAGGCACTCCTATCTTCTTCTTCCTCACGATTGGGTCGGACACACACCGATCTCTGTCTCACCGTATCCAGTGAACCTAGCCACACTCCGATCTGCTTTATTCTCTTTGGATCTCCTCCCCAACACTCCGATCAAGGTAAAACCTAGCAGATCTCCTCCGTTCAAGCTTGTGTACTTCGAATTTGTTGATTTTTAATATGTTTAGGGTTTCTGCAGTGATGAATCTATGTGGCTTGTCTTCTTTAATTCTATTTTTTTTACCTAGGGTGGGTAGATCAGATTCAGTGTAGTTGATTGGTAGCTTTTTTTGTGCAATACCTAATTTTTGAAAAAGGATGGTCTATAGATTATGATCTTTACTGATTGGTGATGCCCTGATTTGTGAGATATTTTTTAGTTTTCAGTTCTCATAGGCTGAACTTATATGCTTTTTCTGTAAAAAAAAAATAATCCACTGTTTGTTTATCTTGATGGTTGTTGTTCTTGTTTAGGAAGACCAATACAATTTGCAAATGTGTGTGTTTGATCTCTATAAATCAGGCCTCTGTTGTTAAAGCTCCTTCTCAAAATTGCATTGTATAGATTGGTCTTGTTATAAGTTTTATGTTAGGAGTTAATAGCTTCACTAATATAAACAACAAAATAGATGGGATTTTCTTTATGTATTTAGCCTTGTATAGACATTGGTAAATGATACAATTAATAATAATCAGGAATGGGTTTTGGGTTATAAATGTTCAGATTTATCTCATACTCACTTGAATGTAATATATACACTGCTTGTCATTAACTCAATCCACAGGTCTCAGTTAGGCTTGTAAGGAGAACATTTTTATTGCTCAAGATTGATAACCAAGTTGATGTTAATAAACTGATTCATTTGTGCTGAGTTTTACACTAGACATACCCAAAGGTATCTAACTAGATTCTTAAAATTTTGAACAGGAAGCCAATCATGATTGTAAGCGGTACTAATTTTTAAAGATGTTAGTATTCTTGCTTTTAGCATTGAATATAGATGTTGCCATCCATATATATTGAAATTTTTGCCTTTGTGGATGAAAATGAAATGTGGTCTCATTCATAATCTTTCACCTGTAAAATGTAATGTATGAAGGAAATAAGGATATGTATGGCACATTTCACATGTCCATGTTTGTTTATTTCTTTTTTAATACTTTCTTGTTCATTGTTGCTTACATATTCTCTTTACCACCTGTGATTTGGAGTTGTTTGGACCTTTAGCTTGCCCATGGCATTTTACAATCATTCCATGCACATTAGCACATACCACAACATACACCCTATCATATCATTATAATATTCTATCACAAAACAAACATAAAACACAAATATTCAATTCATTCACATATGTTTTTTTTATATACAAAAAAATGTGTGTTTTGTTAGACAAATTACATACTCAATTACAAACCAGATTAACTATAAGAATCACTAAAGTACATCAATTCAAATACATTACAATGGCTTTCAAACCAGGCTCACACAAAACAAACACAACACAAATCTCACCCAAAACAAACCCCCCCAAAATTTTTTTTAATAAACACAACAATTTTTTCCTTTAAAAAAACAGAAGAAAACCAATCATAAACTTTAAAAATAAAAAAATCAAACACCCAAACATGAAATATGAATTCATTTGAAGTAGTGCCTCCTATTCCCCCCAACCACGGCAGGCAATGAAACAGCAGAGTCAACACTCAACTCCCCAACAGACTTCATCGACCTGTGCCTCCCTATCCCCACCCCCCCTACCCCCACCTCCCTCCCTCCCCACCTCATCGAACCACCGCCGCCGCTGCCGCCGCCGGGCGTCATCGCGAACGAGAACCGCCTCTTCGACGTCTCCGCCGCCGCCGTCGACGGCCTCGCCCCCCTCGCCGACCCCGCGGTCTGCGGCCGCGCCTTCGCCTTCGCCGACGCCGTGTGCGCCATGTATCGCGGCGTCGCCACTGCCGCCGCCACCGTGAACGGTGGACAGCTCGTCAGGCTCTCGTCGTCGCGCGCGTGCTTTGCCGGCGGCGGTGGTTTGGACGATCTCAGCGTGGCGTGCGCGGCGGTTGCGGGCGTCGGCGGCGCGCGCGTGGTGGTGGCGGTGGGGAGGTGGCGCTCGAACCAGTTCCACAACCACGGGACGACGGAGGCAGCGGAGGAGGAGGCGCCAATGTCCATTAGAGCGGATTTTGGGACGGCTTTCGATAACTGCATAGGTAAATGTTAAAAAAATTTCATATACTTTATTAGATGAGATATGTGATTTTTAAAAAATAAAGTCTGCATTTTGGACTGTGTGTAATATTTTTCAAACTCACGACATCATGATTGCATATTCTTTTGTCACCATTAAAACTATGGCTTTACAATTTACATGGCTTTTAAAGATTTTGGAGAGCAATTGAAGAATACAAGACACTTGTGTTAATGCCAAAAGAGGTAATGAAGTATACAATACAATCAATCTTACTTCTATTTTTATTTCTCACTCCAAAAAATATATATGTATTCATTTGGAAGAGATGCAGAGGAGGCTATTACTTTTGGTAGTTGTTGATACAAAAAGTATGGTTAAAAATCAGGTTGATTCGAACATTATATCCATATATCAATGAATAATATTAGGGACAATTTCGCACGCAGTTACATGTTTCATTTAACAGAGTGTATGCCACATTAGTGAGATGGGACTACATATAGGAATGCATGTATGGGCTATCATCAATTGGGGATTATAGTTAGGTAGCACACAAGAAACTTAGGAAGAGAGGGTACCTGATGAGAGTAAGCATAAGCCAAAGCCCTCTCTCTCTTGATGATAGCCTCCACTTTCCTCCTCATCCTTGCCTCCATCTCCTCCTTTGTCAGCACACTGTCATCCCACTCTTCATGCTGCCCTGCCTCAGACTGCTCAA
Source organism: Acorus calamus (assembly GCA_030737845.1). Taxonomy (NCBI): domain Eukaryota; kingdom Viridiplantae; phylum Streptophyta; class Magnoliopsida; order Acorales; family Acoraceae; genus Acorus; species Acorus calamus. The sequence goes on along the minus strand of CM060876.1, from coordinate 12,758,527 downwards.
AGAAAAGAAAAACATTATAAAGCTCGTAGGAATATGTTAGAGACAACCATTCGTGCAGTCACTGTTGCAGTCTCAACATGTTTGAAAATTTCTTAACTTAGTGTATACCAAACTAGCGCAGTGTTAATAGATTACAGAAAGTATATATAAAGATTAGGACTACAGGAATGACTGAGTGAGTTTGAGGGGGCTCACCTGAGTGAAGCTCCACTTGCTGAAGCTGCTCTCGAATTCGCTGATCCGGGGCGTCCGGTGCTGCTGGCGTGATTGCGCCTCCTCCACCTTCTGCAACCTCCATGACTGGATCTGGGACTGGACCCTCACCAGCATTTGCATGCAACGCATCGCGTTTGCTGTCTGGTTCATGACCCCCTGACCCTTCACCAGCCTTTGCAGCCTCACCAGCCCCTTTAGTGCTCTGTAGTTCCTTCTGGCCTGCCATACCAATAATCAGTCTTTTTGCATGGATGTTTTGATTTTAAATGAAACCATCACATTTTAAGATTTCAACATGTAAATGACAACTAGGATTTTATGAATGAAATGAATATGGCCGAGTTTTTCTAATATGATTCATTTCAAACATAAAAAATGTCATGAACATACCATATAACCTCTATAGGCTGCTTGAATCTTAGTCGCTGCGATCTCGAATCGATTTCGAACCGTCGAAGGCATGTTTTCGAGTGTTTTGCGATTTCGAATCCTCGGTTGCGGCAGGACATGTTGCCTTTGGACTTCCTTCTGAGGTGGAACTGGAAGGCTTGATTTGTTGGCATTGCTCACATGTTGCAGTACTGGAAGCTGAGGTCTCTGTACTTGCCTTTCATTTGGCAATGGGAGCTCTGTTGTTTTGTGAAGTTGTGGTCTTTGGGCTGCTTCCCTGCTTTGTTGGAATGGAATTTGTAGCCTCTCTGCATCTCCCAATATCTTTTCAATGCTGCTTGGTTCCCTTTTGAGTGGGATGCGAGTTTTGGACTCTCCATGCTTTGGCCTCCCCAGTCCCCACCTCCTCTTATGCTTCACATCTTTCTTCTCTGGACTCTGCATCCATTGACACCACCACCACTTAAGCTCTTGATCTTAAATTCTAATAGGAATTGCATGAGAGTGGACAAAATTGTTGAAAATATGGTATAAAGTCCAAGTCATGGATGTGCAATTCAAAAGAGAATCAAACAATATTTAGGCGATTGAAAAGGTTACTCATCTATCCATGTCTCCATTATTAAAGTTTTTTCAATTGGAAAACTAAAAGTACGCCTAAACATAAAATTGTTTATTCCACTAGTATAGTTATCTATCCCGAATAACCCACTAGTATAGTTATCTATCCCGAATAACCTAATTCCTCTATTCATACCCAGATATAGAGATTGGGAAGAACTATTGAGCAAACAAAATGCGTGTGAAAAGAATAGAGAAAGGCTGTTACTCAAATTGATCACCTTTTCTTTGGAGCTGGGGCTGAAGACCCTTTTGAGTGCTGATATCCAATTTCCTTTCTTCCCCATGATTCAGTTTCCAGCATTACTGTTTTCAGCAAAAATCTGTAGAGATGGGAAGGCTAAAAAAAAAGTTGTCCAGGAACCCAACAAGAACAAATGCTCCATTGCATCAATCAACAATTACTAATGCATAATTGAAAAAACAAATGATTATTTTCTTCTGTTTAGAGAGGTATCACGTATTCACTGAAAGGTTAGAGTTCAAGCTTTAATCATAAAATAGAAAAGATTGCCTACAAGAAAAAAAAATTATAAACCAATTCCACAAGTACTAGCAAATACCAATGAGAAAAGATGCATAAATGCTAAGGGAGTTAATAATACCTTTGGAGGAGGTCTATAACCATCTATGACTCACACTGATGACTACATATGGAAGGGAAGAGATGGGTTTGGCATTCACTGTTCCTCTTCTTCTCTGTAACTCTACATGTCTCACCCTCGCCATAAGGATTGGTTCACTTTTTTGTGGCTCTTTTTGGGCTGGTGGAGTGTATTTATAAGTTTCTTTTGGAGGGTTTGATCATGAAGAATGATTGTTGTGGGGTTGGCCACTTTCTCACTCCATGTCCCCCCCAACAAACTTGACTTGATTAGAAAGCCTCCATTGGGGAGCTAGGTCTCTCAATTCTCACACAATAATTTGATTGGCCTCTCTTGTTCATGTTTTTGCAATGATCAATCTTACTTACTATCTCGTTTACAACTTCTCGTGCAATCTCATATATCTTCATGCATTAAAAACGAAACATGTAATTTCCACTTCAACAATTAGGTCCATGTAAATATTGAAGTATAAATTTCTTTTTTTATGAAATTATATATTTCGTCACATGATGTATGCAATCTTAAAAAAACAAAGCATGTGAGGATTGCATGTGGGGTAGTAGACTAACATTTTCCGTAATTATACTTACTAGTATTACAACATTAGAAAATGTCACAATTAATTCTAATCAAATATTAGAAAATGCCACGTATTGTAATTTTCAGGCTTAGATGCAAATATATCATCTTTTAAAATGCATTTGATAAGGGATAAATGGATGATATCTTTGTGCATAAGTATGAAACATTAAAATTGAATTGTTTCGCGATGGGGAGAGGATTGAGTCTTCTGTCCGAGTAGAGTTGAGGTGAGGTCAGTGTCATGATTTAGGCGCGTTTGATAACGCGTTTAGACACACTTTTCCTTTTGAATAAAGCGAAAAGCGCACGTGTCACCAAACGTTTCCCAGAAAATAGACTTAATTAAAAAGTTATCTACAATTTTTAATTAAAAAATATTGTTTTTTAAAAAGTGAGAAAATGCACTTCTTAATAATCGAGTTTATTTAAGTTACTTTATTCAAAATTTTATTTTTCAAACGTATTTTTAAACGCTACCTTAATACCACATAATATAGTAGTTAGGATATGCACACAAGGTCTGTATATTAAAGTCAAAGTTGATTAAAAGATAAAATGAATAATATCTTATTGTGTAAACCTCATAAATATATGATTAGAAGGCAGTGACCAATGGTTAGGATTGCTCTATTGCAGGCCACAATGGACCTGTTTCTGAGCTGACAGACTGAATGACTTGGATGGCAAATATGTATTTTGAGCTGGCACCACTCATGGAAGGTAGAACTGACCACTGCAACCTTATAGCTTACACTATAGTCTATACATGTATAAAAATTTAAAATTTTTACATAGAGCTTCAGATGGCATGTGGTCTCATGTGTTGTATCAATGATGAAAACCTCAACCATGGATAACTTTTTTATTATTTCTATTGAGTTTATAGGATTCTTTAAAATAGTGTCTTTGTGTGATGCAAATCTGAGTAAGCAAGATCTGATCAAAAGAGTCTATAATTCCAAGATTTTTTTCAAGTTTGACCTTAAATCAGGATTCTGGCAAATTCAGATTAAAGAAGAAGATAGATACAAGACCGCCTTTACAGTACCGTTTGGGCATTATGAGTGGAATGTTTTACCGTTTGGGTTAAAGAATGCACCCTCGGAATTTCAAAACATAATGAATGAAATATTTAATCCTTATGGATCCTTTTCCATTGTTTATATCGATGATGTGCTGATATTTTATGAGAACATAGATAAGCATTGGAAGCATCTTAATATCTTCCTTAGAATTGTAAAACAAAATGGTCTGGTGGTATCAGCCAAGAAGATAAAACTCTTCCAAACCACAATTCAATTTTTAGAATATAAAATCTCTGGGAATGATATTACACCCATATCCTCTGTTTTAGTATCCCTCCATATCCAATGTCAGAGGCATCAGTTTCTATAATCTTTGGTGCATTGGGGCTTGCTATATTCAAGCATGGCAACCGTTTTACCTTTTCTTTAATCCTTTGGACGGCATGGGTATGTTCTATGGTCCAAGGTGTAGGGCTTTTCTTCAGTCTGTTGGACAACAGTTTCCTGTCCAGAGCTATATTTTTATAAATTGAGAGTTATTTTATGTTCTTTATTTTATTTTATTTATCTAGATAATAATTTTATACATTAGGTTAATCTATTCATTCTTTTGTAATCACGTTGGATAATGGGTTTGTTAGGATTTGTTTGAAAAAAACCAAATTGGATTATATTGGATTGTTGAGAGTAATGATTTGACCGAGACTCAAAATCAACATGACAAATCATGTACTCATAGATTCTTTGATTGATCAACATAGTTTGACACAGATTAACATCATGCATGGTTGAGAACATTCTAAATATCAACTTAGAATAAGGGTAGTTTTGTAAGTGTGATACAAAAAGAGAATTCTTCTTTCTTAGCAATCCAAAATTGATAAATTCCGTTAAAAGAAAAATTTGACATGGAATGTTAAAAAATGAACACAAGAATAAAAAATTGCAAACGCAATTTTTATGGGTATTCCAGCAGAATGCGAACGAGAATGCACGTCAATGTAGCCTTAAATGTGATATGAAACTCAACAAACTTTATATAGCATATTAGATTAAAAATTAAAAAAATAAATTTTTTGGTGAAGTGTTTTTTGTTTAGTTGGTTTGCTTCAAAGCCACTCAAAATGTAAAAAAGCAAATTAAGGTTGCTTATGAAGCATGGTAGTTCTCTCATCTTAATCAAGCTGTTAGTAACTTCTGATGCAGGTACCACTAACCAATCAATCTCAATCTAAATAACCTAATAATATGCTCTCACTGTTCTAAGAAAACCAATTTCAACTGCATTCTGATTTATATTGTGCAATGGAATAAATAATCAAACAAATGTTGCCTTTTCTTTATTCTTGTTTCAAGGAAAAGTACAGTTTTAGATGCCTAACAACATCATCTACCCCCGCGGTCTCGGCCATGTCAGGTTATTATAGTATTATTTTGTTTGCTCTCTTATCCTCTCACCTCTTATTGAGACAGTGTTACTAATCTATTTCTTAATGAAAGTGATTAGTGTACTGTGTCTACCTTATTTAAAAAAAAAACATTATCTTTTATATAGGCATAATCACTCTCACATGAATGGAGATGCAGTGATGCATGCCATTGTTATTAGCCAATGTTCTAGCCCCGGATTAATCCTCCTCTTAGGCCTAGACAGGTCCAACTTGCAACAACTTGCAACACTTAGCGCTTAACCATTTTTTTATTAATCTCTAGTTGACTTATAAGCTGTTAATAAGTTACTTTATATATAATATATCTATTAATTAATTTTTTATGTTATCCCTATTATACTTATATTCTTAATTTATTTTTATGTTACTTTGTTGTTATTTTATAGTCTAAATTATTATATATATAACATGCATATGTATTATATTTATTATTATAAAAATGATTAATTAATCTTTAATTAATCTTGATTTAATCTTCATCTAACTTATTAATACCTAGTCCCTCCTCGGTTGTCCGACTAGTGGCCTAACGGTTTTTTACAGCGTTGAATATTAGCATATGAAATGTACTGAATTTCATGTATAGCTAAGATAAGAAGCATGGATGACATGAGACAGGGGCATGACACGTGTTGCATACGTTACGCTACATATATACGTAATATTGATGTCATGTTTGATTGGTGGTATTCTAGGATGTATCAATATTATTCACTTTTTACTATTTTGATATAACTATTGGTAAAAGTAACTTGGAAGAAATGAAATTGGATAGGAATTCAATGCCAGACTGGTTTGATAGAATATGGATTCGTGATAAAGTTACTTTTAGTATATATAAAAAAATCATTCAAAACATTTTCATGATCCAAATGGATCCTTGTAAGATATATACAACAATTTTCGAACTTTAACCATTATAATAATATAAGGTTGCATAAAGTCCAATGATGTTAAAATATTAAGAAGTTGATATTTAATATGTCGTTTAGTTATATCATATTTTTATAGCATATGGATGCATTCTCTATTTTTCAAATAATCATAATATATAGGAAATATATCATTTATTCATTATCAATTCTTCACAATGTACTTGTCCTAGATTATCAAGATTTGATGAGTTAAGGTGTCTCAGTCCCATGTTAATGTCCATGTCATATTAATATTTGATTAAGAACAATGATTGTGGGAAGAATCATAGTTGTCAAGCTGTATACATTGATGGAATTAAAGAAGATAGAGGGCTTTAGTGAAACTAATCATCACTCATTAGTTCATGTGTGCGCTTTCATTTCATTTATTAGAAAAGATAAAAATGAAGTGTTCAACGCAATCCGCACACATTTAATTTTTTTTTTTTTAAATATAAATTCTGCTAATGAAGTACATTCTTTTATTAGAATAATGTTCATACTCATGCAAATTGCATGCAGATTTTTTTATGTGTTCCGCAAAAGAATGAGATAGTGAAGTATATATTATGTATTTATGTATTAGACAAATAACAAGTTGAGTTGATAGGATTCTCTTTTTTTTTCTCGGAATGAGATCCTCTATTTTCTCAACATAGAAAAATTCTATGTTGAACAATCAATAAGTGTCATGTAAATGATTTAAAAGAAATTAAATAGTGCATACAATTGTTTTATTGTAAAAAGCATCGTCATTGATGTCATTTTTATAGAAGTGTTATTTTAATGTTACGTGATAAATTTTTATTGGACAACACATATATATAGTCTATATATGATTGTCACACAAGATTTGAACCCTTATGTCCCTCCTTATGAATACATCTTTAAGGATTATTGAATTATCATGATCCTTTTAGATTTATTATTAGTTACGGATTCGGGTTGGGTCATATTGTAAGAACATCTTCAATCTTATACCCAAATCTTTACTTAAACTTAAATTTGAATAAATATCACTCAAAACCCTCTCCAACCATTTACTCATACTCATATCAAATTAAGTTTTTACTCAAATCTTTACCCAAATTAAGGGAGACTCAAATTTTTACTCAAATTTTTAACTTTTTTTCCTTTATCTCCACATTTTCTTCCAATGTGACATTTTTATCATTCAAAATGTTTCCACCTCCCAAAATTTTCACCATCTCTTAATAATAATAATAATAAAGTCATCTTCTTTCTTAAATATTTATCTTTGTTTTTTAGCTTCTTAATTTTACTCCAATAAAAAAATATTACTTTTATTTTAAAAAAAAAAATTGGATGATAATAATTTTTAAATTGAAATATTTTGAAGCAAAGAAAAATTGAGTAATAAAAATGTTTGGTGAAAGGACTTTGAAAATGTTTATAGGAATGAATTAGAATAAGATGTGAAATTTTTAAAAGATTTGAGTAAAATAAAGTGATGGTTGGAGACTCATCATATAAGCCTTTATTTAAATTTTAAGTGAAATTTGGATATAAATTTGAGTAAAGACTGAAAATGGCCTAAGTGATACTAACCCAAATTTAATCCAATTTCTAACTGAACTCGAATCTATCAATTCGAACATGATTTTTACAACCTAACCCACGTAAAAATAGAGTTCAACGTGTCGGATTCCGGTTAGACCCAAACCAAGTGACATCCCTAATCCACGTGCACCCCACCACCACCTCTATCCACCGCCGTCGCACACCATCACCACCACCTCCACATGTTTTTTTATTTGGGTGGTGGGAATGTAGTTTGTGAAGAGTTTAGGTAGGGGGTTCAATAGTTTTATAAATAAAATTAAATAATGACTTTATATATCTATATAAAACGAGTAATCATTCAAGAAAAATATGAACCCTCCAACAGGCCAAATCATAACTAGATCAAACGGCCAAAATATATCCACTAATAAAAAATCCTAAAAAAATACAATATTTAAACAAATAAACTTCAATCAATCAAAACCAATATTATAACAAAAAAAAAAAAATCAAGAAAATCTTCAAACGGATAAGATCCCCCAATATTTCGCCCAATTCGAATCCAATCTTCATCGATCCCCTCCACCTATTTAACTCGAATTTGAACTTGGATTACTTCGAATCCAAAATCCGGCGACGACCCAATCAATAATTTGAGGATTTGAGAAGTGGGTCTTGCTCAGAAATGGCCGCCGGCGTGAACCCATCTGTGAAACGGGCGGGGGGTCGCCAGAGGGCGGCAGCGGCCGGTGCCGGCGCCGGAGTTGGAGGCAGTGGTGGGTCGACGGTGACGGAGGAAGTGGCGGTGGTGAAGTCGTCGAGGCCGCCGACCTTGATTTGGACGCCGGAGGAGCAGTCCCTCTTGGAAGAAGGACTCACCAAGTGAGTTTTATTTATTTATTTAGGGTATTTTTTCATTAGTGGATATTTTTTCTTAAATCTACTGGGTCAAGTTTGGAAAATTGGATAGGAATAGAAGTGATTTTAGGATTTATGACTATTATAGAAATAGATAATTATAATAGTGAGATAATTGATTTTTTATTTGATTGTGTTTTTAGTTAATTGTAGATAAAAAAATAAATAAAATATGGATAAAGATTTATAAAAGATAAATAAAATTATTTAACTCATTGATAGGTGACATGTTGACCCTCTTGTATCGAATACTTGAGTGGTCGTGAGAGATGGCTTAGAACCAATAGTTCTTTATCTCATGGATCTTTCCGTTCTAATACTCTATCAGAGAGTTATCAGTATTTAGCAAATCTGTTCCTATCTAACGCGATTGAGTAAAATAACATAATTTCAAGAAGACTTGAATTACAAATATCAGTCTCACCTATTCTGGATATCTATACCCATCTATTTCTTTCAATCAAAAAGTTTTTTTGGCTTATTCTCCTTCTATTCCATCCTATTCCACTACCTAGACTGTCCCCAATTGATTTACAATTTATTTGTTTGAATCATGGGAGGTTTTATTTTGTTTTTTTTGTGGATTTATGATTATTTTTTTTGCCTTTTTATTAATTGAATTTATTTGTTTGAAATTTTATTAATTTCTTGATGTATGAGAGATTTGGAGAAAAAATTAGAGGATATTTGATCTTTAAAATATATATATATATTTTTTTTGAGAATTTGTCATCATAATATTCAATTTTTGACAAGTCATAATGAATTTATGATTTTTGATCTTTGTAGGATTTTCATTTGATTTTTTATATTATTTTTAGTAGTTTCAATAATAATTATCATTAATAGTATCTTTTTATTATTTTAGCAGCCTGTATTTAGTGTGACATATAAAATTTTTAGATAATTAAGTCATCAAGGTTTATCTTTACTATTTTTAGAAAGTCAGAATTTAATTTATATGACCTATAAAAGGAGTGTCACCACTTTTTGTATTGATAACTTTTGGAATCAATAAAACTATTATATGACCTATAAAAGGAGTGTCACCACTTTTTGTATTGATAACTTTTGGAATCAATAAAACTATTCTCTGTTTCGTGTTTCTTCATCGTGGTTTCAAAGGTGCAGTTTAATTTGTTCAAGTTTTTTAACAGTTATTTCATCATGTTTCTATAGGGGTTTTTTTTCAAGTTTTTTAATTTTATCTTGCATGTTATTTCATCAACTTCAATGCTGCATGGGTCATGTTGAATCAATGTTCTTCTATTTTTCCCCTACTCAATCAGTAAGACATTTTTGTTTAACAGTTAATGCTTTAAATTTTTTATGACTTAGGGTCTGTTTGGAATTGGATTGAGAAGATGTGATTCTCAAAATCCCAGGTTCCAAACATGGTTTTTTTTAAAGATGGAAAAACACAGCTCGTAAAGCTCGATGAATTTTATGAAGGAAAAGATGAAAACATATTTGGAACCATGTTTGAAAATTTTCAGCTGCTTAAACCCAAAATCCGCCCAATCACATATCCAAACGCACCCTTAGGCTGCGTTTGGATGTGAGGTTGAATCTATGTTCTTCTATTTTTCCTCTATTCAATCAGTAAGACATTTTTGTTTAACAGTTAATGCTTTAAATTTTTTATGACTTAGAGTCTATTTGAAATTGGATTGAGAAGATGTGATTCTCAAAATCCCAGGTTCCAAACATGATTTTTTTAAAGCTAAAAAAACACAACTTGTAAAGCTTGACAAATTTTATGAAGGAAAAGATGAAAACATGTTTGGAACCATGTTTAAAAATTTTCAATTGCTTAGAACCAAAATCCGCCCAATCGCAGATCCAAACGCACCCTTAATTTGTTTGAATCACAGTTCATGTGGTTCTTGCTCAATTTTGATGAGTTTTTCTTAATAATAAAGGGAAAACTAGTTTTCAAGAATTTTGTGTTTCTGAATTTTTTTTTATGTTTTAAATTATTGTTTTCTAATTTGCAGATATGCCTCGGTGTCGAAACTCTCAGTCCGCTATAGTAAGATTGCTCGAGACATAGGAAGAATGTCAGTCGTCGATGTTGCATACCGTGTCAGATGGATGTCTAATGCAAGCCTCTCATTCTTTTTTCGAATTTTAAAAGTCTTATTAGATAATATTTGACATTGAAAACTTGTCTGAAAAGTATGATTTTGTATAAAATAAGTTAATGAAAATTGATTTATTGAAAATCCAATTTCTTTGCTTTTTAAAAAATATATATTTTGTACTAAAAACTGAAATAAATTTTTATATTAAACATTTAATTTTGGGACATTTCAGAAACACGTTTGATATTTTTTAGTTTTGTGAAAGCAAAAACCTTTGTTTCACAAAATAAGAAATATAAGTGATCTCATGAGCTTCTTCTTTTTTTTCTTTTAAATAGAGGGGGGACAAGAGGAAGAAGGTAGATCAGAATCTGTCAAAGAAAAGAAAAGCAAAGAAGGTAAGGGACTTTTCATAATGATTTACTGGTTTACTGGATAATTAGGTAATTTCTTTGTTGAATATATTTTCTTGATATATACACACAGAGGAATGATGTGGTGCCGACACGATACCTCGAACCTTACATGCGATCACCATCTCGTCATCATCTGATTAAAGTCCATTGTCTCAGATGGTGAGGTGATGATCCATGAAAAAAAATCACCCAAGATTCCAAGAAAGAGAGGGGAATCATGTGGAGCAAAAAAATGAAATCACAATTAGGGGAAGAGATGTGGTTCAGTGGGTGTTATATATATATATATATAGGGAGCCGATGGGGTGCGGTCGTGCGACCGTACACCCCGTCGTGCGCCCAAGTCGTGGACCGTGCGATCGATATTCTCGCGATTGCACGGTCCGTGTTTAAAACACGTCGACCGTGCGATCGACGAGAACATCGATCACACGGTCCACGTAAAGGGCGTACGACGGGGTGCACGGTCGCACAACCGCACCCCATCGCCCCCGTATATATATATATATATATATATATATATATATATATATAATGCATATTTCTTTTCATTTTTTCAAAAAAATTGTATTTTAAGCTAATAATAATTAGACGAGCTTGAGAAAAACCAAATCTTCTTCGTATTGTTATTTATGCTCAATAGATCTGTTGTATCTTACTATCATCCATTACGAACTTGCATGATTTATTGAGAAACTAACCCAAAATTTGTCTATGAAGTTTTATGTGTGATTTTTTTTTTCCCCTTATTTTGATATCTGATGAAAGATATATTTTTTTGGGGGGCTCAGGAAAAAAATGTAGATCGTTTTGTAGAATCATCAGCTCAGCAAAATGTTCGTTCATATATCCTACAAGCGAGTATTGATGACATTGATGATGGGGATTTTAATGGTATTTTTTTCTTACAGAGTTCTCAATTCTTTTGAACTAATTATCAAACTGACTTAGCTTCTACGATATCAATTTTCATATAATCGGTTTCAAAAGATTTAACTTTTGGTTTTGAATTTTTGGTATTTTGTATTTAAACGTCACTAACAGCTTTATGAAAAAGTTGGTTGAGAATAACCTTTTTTTTCTGAAAAAAAGCTGCTGGTTGAGAGAGACTTTTTTGACAAAATTGTTTATGAGAATTGGTTCCAAATTGGGCCCTAAGTTTTTAACCAAATTTAAATATGTAACTGAGGTAATCATTTACCCAAAAAATAAAATGATGCAAGTAAGGTATCCCTTTCTAGTGGACTAACTTATACTTCCATGCCCTCTATATGACATATGATGCTCAAACACCCAAATCAAGAGTTCATCCATATTGGTTTCCTATTCTTTGACGTCTGTATGAAGATGATTTTGATTATTTTTTCACATATGATTTTCAAATAAAAATTTCATTTTAAGGAATTGCAAATGGAAGACTTTTTTTCAAACTTAACATGTAAATATTTTCTGCAGATAATGGAGGTCCAACAGGGCAAATTTTCAAGCAGAATATGCAGGCCTTCAGTCGGGTTTCAGCAAACTTATCATCTCTTCAGACACGCCATTCAGAAGAAATGGTAATCATTTAATCACTCCATATAAATAACTATACATTAACATGACAAAACGTCGTGAAATTAGATTGTTAACCTTTGATTTCGCCTTTGTGTAGAGACTGGAAAACATTGAGCTGTTATCCCAAGCTCGCGAGAATGTCCTCATCCTCCTCTCCCTTCAGAATGAGTATGTGAATCATCTCCCTCACTTTCATGAAGTTGCTTCAAGAATTTATATTAGTATCTGCATAAATATCCCATAAAGTTTTAAGATGTGCACGAATTTCATTCCATCATAACATATATATATATCCTAAGTTGTGTGAAATGCTCTTTTGAGGGAATAGAATCCGGTCAGTCAGGTATTGCTGGAGAATGACATGTGACATGTGACAATTTCACATACAAAACAATGCTTGGATTGAATCTCATCTCCCTTTTGAGGAGTACTGCTGAGAATATGATTTCAATAAATATATAGATGACATTGGAATTTTCATTGCAGCATGAACGGCGTGTCGCCTGAAATAATGATGAAGATGCCTCCGCTGCCGGTGAAGCTAAATGAAGAGATCGCGAACGCCATCCTTCGGAAGCCAAACCTCCCATTGTTCGGTCGTTCATCTGCGGCTGGTGGTTTCAATGGAGGTGCCGATCGCGAAGAAAACCATTACTAGATTATATCCCTTCTTCAGTTCCATTGTTTCTATGTCTATGTAGGTCTCTTTGGATTGAGTCATTGATGGGTAGCAGTAGTAGTCTTTTTGTATATAGTTTGCTTTTCTGTGCAGTGAAGGAAAGACATGGAGGCTTGTTTTTATGGAAGGAAAGAAAAAATCATTCAAAGATTTCATTTTTTTTGGTGTCCGCACTATTTTGTGTACATAATCAAATGAATTGAACTCATACATTTTTATACTTTTTAATTTAATAAACAAATTTTTTTAAGCCCCTTTTGGTGTGCAATGATGAGCACACTCTGTAATGTAAAGTTAATATATTCTAATTCATTTGACCACAAAGGTGTTGAAAATAACATTGTTATTAAAATCATTTTCATCCTCAAACAATGATTTAACCAAGAATAGATCACTTTTTATACAGAAAATTTAACTCCATGGTACGTTACAAGAAGTCACGGTGCAGTCACAATCCATATACCTCCATCTTGTTAATTTTTACATTCAATTCAAATGAATACAGCTGTATTACCACACATTTTAGTCAGGGGTAACATTGTAACATATATATTTTTTTTAAAAAATTGTATAACAAAATAAAATTATACAGCTTTTAAAGAAAAAAAAAACACAATTTCAGTGACTATATTTCAATTTCTATTTCTCCAAAGGAAAGAGTGAATGGGTGATTGAAAGATGGAAAAAAATCATGGACTGCTTATGCTGCTTCATGAATGAAGGAAAATTATTTACAGAGATTACATATTTAGCGTAATCATATTATTCCAGTGTAAAATTCCTTTTGCTCATCAAAGTCCATTTTCACAGATATTGAAGTCTCATTATAGGAAGATAATTGTTATAATTTGTCTGCATAAATCAAGGACCCATCAAAGCAGAACACCAAACTTTTCAGATGAGCTCACATTAACAAGGCCAAATGCAAAACCAAAGGCTTCATCCCTAAAACCAAAAGATGAAGTCCAATATAAAAAAAAAACAGATTCAGAACATATTTCAGGAAAATAAATACTACATAGTTTTTTGGTGCTCTAAACTTCCCCCCTCCAAAAACCATCTCTTGATTGTTCACTCTCCAACAAGTCACACATCTTGGACATTCAAACCTACAGCCATCAAACAAGCTAAATATATTAGCAAGCAAAAATAAAATTGAACAAATTAAAACACTTCTCACAGATAATACTGAGGAAACAGCTTTTGCTGGATATTAAGAGCATGAATTCTGTGTTACACACTTGATATTCAATTCCCAGAGTGAAATCTAGCACTACCAGATAGTTTAATTTTAGACATTCCATATTGCTTAATCAATAAACACACTTTGAACAATCAAAAGAAAGATAAAAGCAAACCACCTCCAATGTCGAGATTCAATATTCGAGAATTCAAGAAGCCCATAAAAGAAGATGCAAGAAACTCCTCCAAGGGGAAACATGCTATGTCGAGATCACATTATTTATGTTTAGATTGTATGAGGGCGTGGAGAAGAATAAAATCATACAAGAATATATGCCTATGTCTAAGATGCTTAACTTGAGATCAAAATCCAAGGATTATAGTTTTTTTCTAAACCTTTGCAGAATGAATAGATGAGATGGAAACAAGGATATGCGAGCCTCTGACTGCAAAGTCCATCCATAAATGGACAAAGACAGTCTCCAGCCCGCTTTGTCTCTTGATTTCGGCAACATACAGCACTAAATATGCTATTGAACGTGCATATCAGAGACTCTAATTTGTTGCCTAAATAACAAGATTAAGCATACAGATTGTGTTATAGTCTGCCAAGGATCATTTTCAGACGAGCTTAGATGGGAATAGGTATACAGATTGCATCATAGTACTGCAGTAATATCATATCACCTCAGACACTCTGCCCATTTCCAATTTCAAAGGAAGGAAGCAATCATCGGAGCTCACCATACCAGTGAATCAACATGCTCCGGATAAGGGAGAGTATACATGCATCAACACCAAAAGACCCCTAAGAGAACATCAAATTCAATGGATGTAGGTTTCTATCCGATCAACATTTTTCTTTGTTTTCATGGACAGAACCTTCAAGAAGACTTGATTTTGTGCGTTCACATGATAAAACAGATAAAACCACAATCAATACAAATGCAATAACATCACCCACTACCAATAATCAATTTTGCAGTTCAAGTGCACGAGTAGTACTCTTGCAAAACATGTAGATGAACCTGCATAGCATACAAAATAACCAAACAAAGAAACGCTACCGACCTGGTGGGAGAGACTGCTTCAACTTGTCAGCCTTCTCCGGGTCAAACACGCAGAGCGTGTAGAGGTACCTGGAGCACCTGACCTTGAACTTCACCACATCTTTGCTCCTCTTGATCTTCACCGAACGGGCGTCTTTCCTCCTCGCCGTGAGGAGGAAGTCCTTGATCTCATGGATCTGCTTCGGCTGTCAACATCCAATACATAAACCCACATCAGCAAAGCCACCCACCTAAGTAAAGACTAAGCAAAGTAGACTTTTTTTATTTCAACTATCACATACGCTTATTATCAAATGTAGGGTTAGAGCATCTCTAACCGTGCTCCATTCCTGCAAAATGGAACACTGTTGGTACTCCGACCATACTCTAAAATGGGTCCATTTTAGAGTCCCCAATTTTTCATCCAAATTTAGAGGATCATCCACGACTCACCTTTTTCGAAACAAAATTACTTTTATTAAGTATAAAGATCAAATTCTTACAAAAGTAATATTGTTGGAAATATATTGTCAAGACATTTAAAATAAAAACCTATATTTAAAAATGATACCTTTAAGATATATTAACTATCATTTGTAAATATTTGCTTGATTTAATTAATATATAATTACATATATTTTGGTACATAATATTACTTTGGTAGAAGAAAATGTGAAATTAAGTTAATAGATAAAAATGATTTTTTCTTAGTGACAGATTAATAATTTTTAATATAAAAAAAATGATGGAGATAGAGTGTTGGATTGGAATAGTATTTCACACGATCCTCCAAAAACACTTTTTAATAATTCATTATATTTGGATTCTCCAAAATGAAGTTTCCCATTGGAGATGCTCTTATGATTGGAAACAGACAATGCAAGTGAACTTATTAAGAACTGCATAAAACGATCCTTCAAAAGATTTCAACAATTCAAAATTTCAAGATCTCGCAAGTCGATATAACAGTCTTACGTTACAATGTGTTGCGATTGAATCATAAAAACCTATCACCGTCACAAACATATCTTTTTTATAAAAAAAAATTGAAGATGGGAGGAAGAGACTGAAGAGATCTAGACATGGACGAATCAACAGAAAAACTAGAAAAAAAAAACCCTAACAGATCGAAACGATTGAACCATAGAAGATGAAAACAGTGGGACGTGACATCGAAAGAATCGAATCTAACCATTTTCGTCGGACTTGTCACAGAGACGGCGCCTCCACAAAACCCTAAAAAAACCCTTCTCTGGAGGCAGCGAGAGAGAGAGGGGGGGCTTTAGTGACACCGTCGCATTTTTATTTAGGGCAAATTCCATGTAACCCCCTGTAAACTGCCTGAAATCCAAATAAGCCCCTGACATTTCCTGAAGTCCATGTAATCCCCTTGAAACACCTATATAAATCCACATAGCCTCTAAGTTAAACTTCAGATTTTACTAATGGTAAAATCATCATTTACAGATATTTTTTAATTTTTAACGAGTTTTTTATTATATTGTGTTTTGAGACAGGGTTAACCAAACAAAATATTTGCAGAATTTTTCATATTTATCCATAAAAGTTTAACTCAAGAGGCTATTTGTATTTACAAAGTTGTTTTTAGGGTCGAATAATTAGAGGGTTGTATGAATTTCAAATAATATAAAGGGGGTTATATGGATTTTTCCATTTATTTATTTATTGGAAAAATTAATTCCGGATCCTTTGAGAAATCCCTGAATTATGTTTAAGTCCCTGAAACATCTAGACTTATTTTTAAGTCCCAAACCCTGTATATTATTTCTAAGTCCTTTTGTCTGAACACCGTTAAGTCAACTGTTATATTTTCTATTTTTACCCCTCCTTCACTGTCTATGTTGTTTGTTTGTGTACATTATGATTACTAATAAATAAACTAGGATGTTTAATTTTACATTCTTAATTTATCCCTTTAACAAAGAAAAACTATTAACTTATTCATTAACAGAATTAATAGTTATTCTTTAACAATAAAATTAAATTTAAATAAACTATTTTTAAATAAGGGTGTGTGTGTGTGTGTGTGTTGATTTTGAGTTTTTTTTTTTATCATGTTATTGTTTTGTTTTTATATGTATAACTTGAAATGTTGGATAATGTGTTTTGTCACGTGCATAATATCTAGTACTTTTAAATTAAAAATCTATATTTCACAGTGAAGGTGGTGAATCTCACTAAGGGCTGCAACTCGAGCGGGTTGGGTTCGGGTTGACCCCAACCCAAACCCAACCTGAATTCCAAACTACTCAATCATAACCCGACCCAACCCAATTTTCAACCCGAATTGGATAAACCCGACCCAACCCGATTTTCAACCCGAATTGGACCATCTCGACCCAACCCGATTTTCTAACATGATATGCAAATTAAATAAATCAACTCGACCCAACCTGTAAAATTAGTTAGGTTTACCTAAAATTTGGACTACCCATATTAGAAGTTACAGAATGAACGACCATGATTTTTTTTTAACTATTAGTTTACAGGTTCGGGTTGAGTCGGGTTGTGAGTGGGCTAATCCGAACCCAACCCGATTTGTGAGTCAACCCGATTGACGAATCCGAACCCGAACCCGATTTGGTCAACCCAACCCATGTAAAAATCGGGTTCAACCCAACCCAAGTTGCAGCCCTAATCCCACTCAATAAAAACTGTGATGCCGGAGCTCCACTTCAAGTGAAGATCCAAGTACTCCTGATGATGAACCTGCACTCAAAGATTCCTGGACACCGTTGCGGTGCCGACCAAGGGACCTCTGACACTCTCAAATTAGTAGAGAAGAACCGGAAGTCTAAAAAATGATGGACAAATAGAAAATGCTTACTTCAAAGTGTGTGTATCTTTTCTCTCCTCCTCTATCCCCTTTTGAGCTGAGTGAGTCATCACGTTTTTCCGCCCAATCATCATTCTGTTTCAATGAATATCTTTTGATATGGAAGATTCTGCAAGGTACAACACTGGGAGTTCATTATGATGTCGTCGCCACGCGGCGTCGTTTCATTCATGCTAACTATGATTGTGGTGGGCTATGACAGATTGTTTGTCATGTCCAGGGCACGTCTCTACTAGTTCTGTTAGGTAGAGTGGTCCCAACCTTGTCTTAGGGTCTCAGTGGTCCCCCTCTACCTGTAACTAGGACTAGATCTGGATCTAGGTTTGACTGGTTGATTTCAGAAATACTTCAATAGCCTTGCTTTAAAGGGGGTTTGACCAAGTAACAAATCTCTATCCTCCTCGGGTTGTCATTGGTCTAATTGATCTCTTTTCTTCACCATGTCCTTAGAATTATGCCGTTGATAGAGGATCAGTCATCCGAGCTGTCACTGGGAGAGAAGGCGATTGATGGATGGAAAGAGTGGGACTGGCCGAGAGAGAGAGGGGAAGAAAGGAGATGAAAAATATGGGGGTTTGGGGTTCGAGGGTGTAATGTGTGATACATATAGGGGTGGGTTTGGGTGGGTTTGCAATTCATAAATTTTAGATGGGTGGATCATCTACCGGGGTGGGACTGAAAAAAAGTGGGGTTAAAATAACCACCCCCTAAATATAATTTAGGTTGTCTAATTTGACATTCTTAATTTATTCCTTATAGGGTTGGTAAACGAGCCGAGCAGCTCGGACTCGGCTCGGTTATAGCTCGTTCATGCTCATTCGATTAGATAAACGAACAGAGCTTGAGCAAATTTTAAAGCTCAGTTTCTAAACGAGCCGAGCCCGAGCTTAACCGAGCTCGTTAACCTGCCCAACACCCGACTGCCAAGGCCCACCCGACTACCCAGGCCCACCCGAACCCAACACCCAAACCCGACTGCCCACAGCCCAGGCCCACCCGACTCTCAACACTGACCCAAACCCGTTACACTTACACTTACCCGACTCTCAACTCTCTCTGGCGGTCTCTCAAACCCTAGCCGACTAGGCGAGTGAGGCGACCTGCGACAACGAGAGGCGTAATCTGCCGGCGTCTCGACGCTCTCTCTCGGCGTAATCTCTCGGTGTCTCGACGCTCTCTCTCTCTCTCTCTCTCTCTCTCTCTCTCTCTCTCTCTCGGCGTAATCTCTCGGTGATCTCTCGGTGTCTCGACGATCTCTCAGCGTCTCGACGTAATCTCTCGGGAACCCCGATGCCGCTCACCTTCCCCGACGAGCCGAGCTTCAGCGGAGCTTTGGACGAGCCCACCGAGCCAAGCCCGAGCCTAAAATAAATGAGCCAAGCCTGAGCAGACTGAAGTTCGACTCGTCGACTCGTTTACTGGCCTAATCCTTTAACAAAAAAAAAACTATTAACATTAAAATTAAATGAACCATTTTAAATATGGGCATGTGTGTACATATTGATTTAATCAATGATTTTGAGTTTTTGTATCGTGTCATTGTTTTATTTGTATATGTATAACCTGAAATGTTGGATCATTTGTTTTGTCACATCTATAATACATTTTATTATTTTAAATTGATGAAAAGTATAAATCACTACATAATGAACTTATTTTTTTTAACAAATATAAAAAAAATTAATGAGGTATTTACAACACCTAATTAGATATATATACATCACTTAATGGCTAAGTATGTATATGAATTATTCATTCGGATTGTGTAACAACATCCATTCCAATAACTTCAAATAAATCTACATTATAGGTAAATAACATATTTTTTGCATTGCTAACAACATGTTAGGGTCTTCCATGTTACCGATCGGTCCTGGGTTCGAGTCATGATGCTAACTTACCAACCTATTGTTGGCGATTATACGAAAGAATTTTCCATGTGACCAGGGCAAACAGGCGAATGTAGCTTTCTCAGCTCAATCGTAAGGTCAACCACAGGGTCCTCCGATATCCACAAAAAAAAAACCAACAACAACAACATGTTAGAGTATGCTCTAGTCACATTATGGGGTAATTAAATTATTACAATTACTAACAAGAATAACCAAGAATACAACCAAACAAGAAATTATATATCTCATTGATATAGTTATATATATCTAAATAATTATTTATCCCAGAATAGCTTATGTCACCACTCAAACAGGAAATACACCTAAAAGAATTAAGTTGCCTCCAGACCAAAGGCTAAATAGTTATAGCTTGGGCAACTTCAAAAAAAAAAACAAAAAAAAACATAATACACTCTTTTTTACTTTAGGGGGCACACAACGAGCTGAGAAGCTAATATTAAAACTTATAAGATTAAATTTACCAATAGTCACCAAATTCATATATTCAATGACAACATTTGGAGGATACCAAGCATTCCTAATGCCTCCATCTCTTCAAATGTCCTTCCACCATATATGGCTCCAGAAACCCTATGAACTGAAACACCACAATTAGCATAGCTGACTTGCAAAGAGGGGGAAAATCATGAGATCCAGAAAAAATTATGAATGTTGGCACCCACAAACCATACATTTTTAGATGTCTTTCATGCAATGCAAAATCATGAAAAGAATGTATTAATGCATAACACAGCAAGTGCTCTATTTGCATACCAAATAACATCAAAACTCATCGATAATTACGAAGATGATATAAAAATGGCCACAGGTCTCCAATTCCTAAATCTTTTCAAGTTTCAGGTACTAAGGGCCAATTTGATAATCATTATCATTCTCCTGCTGGAGCACAAGTAAATGGCGTTTGGAATCTCTCATTCATATGACCTTTTTAAGTGGCCCAAGCAAAATTTTCCTTGAATTCTCCTTTCCATGAATATATCAAAACTAGATTCATGTCAAAGGAAAATTCTCCTTATGAACTAAGTCACCAAACTTGTCTAAGTTCAAGCCAGGAGAAGGCACTGAGAATGGAACCATTAAGCATATTTGATTTGAATTACTGGTATGTAGTTCTCTTTCGTTTCCACAACGCAAATTAGGTAATTCTCTTTCTGAGATTAAGTTGACTAAATATATGGGTACTAGATCTTATAAACACTTAGTTAATGTGTTCATGAAATAATGAAATAACATGTCATGTCAGAAAACAATCACCTAAACAATAATTACCAATGAACCATCTTTAGACCATCGAGCGCCATAGCCTCCGGTGACCCTAATCTCAAAGACAGCTCCATAGGGTTGAATCATATGCACATTCATCCAGCAACAATTGACTAACAAGTAGTTGATGACTTCCAAGGCATGCTTGTTTTTATCAGCATCTGTAGTAGCAGCAAATCAAACTCCATTCATATTATTTCTAAACACCAAAAAGATGACATTGGAAGAAAAACAATCTTGAAAAAACAAATAGTTTTTCCCTTGTATACATATAATATATCAATGTTAATATACCATAAGAAAATAGAAGAGAAGCCAGAAAAGACTCACCACTCCCTCTAAAACTACCCCACCATCCATCCTTGCTCCTGTTGACATGCTTGGCCAAGGCCCTCGCCCCATCAATCAAGGTACTACCTTTGACCTCCACCCAAACAAGCAAACAGTGCAAGGTAAAATAATGATTCATGGCATCTGCAAATATGTCATTAGCATTCTTCATTGTAATAAAATATAGTAACCGATACTATTATAGTGAATCTTGGTTGGTTGTACTGTAACTTTAGACATTGGGAAATGCAAACAATATTGTTTTGATTGTCGAAGAAGGGAAATCTTACATCTGGCCTATGTGGTGCCATAAATGATGATAGAAGAGATGATCTTGGAGGAGGCAGAGCATCGAGAATTGTCCCGGGAGTGTGTTTCATACCAAGAAGAGCGCCCACACCATCATACCCTAATCCCTGAAAGAGTCCAAGAATCAACAGTTACGCTACAAGCATTTCAATGAAATGGTGCTTCCATGTCCAACACATATCAGATATAGGATATGACAGGACATGACACGACATGTGTTGAACATGTCTCATACATGTTCAAAGTTCAAAAATAATTTTCTCGATTTCGGGCACGCATTGGACATAATGGACACAGCGTGGGCACGTGACACTTATAGGGACGATGTTGTAAGTTTTTCAATAATAACTATTGTAAGGTTAGCAAATCAACACACTGAAATAGTAAATGAACACACTTACAGAGAGTATAGTGGCCATGGCAAAGTATGGCTGCAAAACTGGTTTTGAGACACATATTGCAAGGACACCATTGGCTTTCTCCTTCTCTTCCGTGTAGAACTTACGATAGATTAGTACCCCTGGAAATATTGGATAAAATTAGAAAATGGACAGTTCAACCATTTGTGATAAATTTATAAATCAAATAACAGTACTTATTACAAAATTGCCGGTCATTCACGTGAACTTTTTCTAGTTGGAGATTAGGAACAGAGAAAGAAGAGGACCCAAGATAAATTCAAGCAATAGAATATCAAAACTATACACACAAAATTTTGAGCAGATTTATCTGAAGCTATAAAATCTGAGAAATAACAATGGTATTCCACCCTTACATAAAGTGATGCTCCCAAAGTATCCCTCTATCAAACATGATTCATTTCAAGTGATCGCTTTAAGAAATATACATCCAGAAAAACCAATTCATTGTCTGCAGATGATTGGTGTACCTTCATCAATTGATTCCACACCGGGAAGAACACTATTGAGGTTCTCAACTTCAAGCATTTCGAAAAATGAATCATACTTCTTCACATGCTGTGAGCAAAGAACATTGAGTGGGTGGTGATGATTGATAAAAAAAATATAAAAAAAAAACCCACGAAAATGTTCACAAAGGGCAAGTCACTACAATAAATTAAGTTTTCTTTGATGTCCACGCCACTCTGTTCAACCAAAGTCCTGATATTTCAGGTGATTTTGAACTCCAATCAGTTTTTTGTATATTAATGAATTCCTTTTAGCATCAATGAATTACTTTCACTTGTATACTCGTAGATGCATAAAGAACTCCTACAATTTTCAAAAACTCACAGGACAATGACAAGGCACATAACCATTATGGGTTACCAAGCTTATTCGGTGTAGAACACAAGCAAATCACAGATTTACATAAATCATTAGTTTATTGAGCTCTCAAGGATCAAGTTTACTTCACATCAAATTATGAGTCTAATCACCTGCACTTCAAGCAGCATGCACTTATCGACAGAAGAACTGACCCAGCTGCAATTCTGGAAGAGAACTCCAAAGAGAAAACACAGGGAATCCATTCAAACACATAGCACAAATGAAAACTCAAAAAAACAACAACCAAATTCGATGTCATAAAAATAATTAGATATACTCAACATGAAAGCCCAAACAGCGAAATTATATATACAAAAAAAGATTACCGATTGTAATCACCAACCGCACACCGCCCCTCGATCGTCTTCCTTCGGTCTTATCAATGGTCCAAGAAAATCAGCAATTCAGTGAATGCAATCATGAAATAATCTATAAATCGAAAAAAATTTCACCTTTCAATGAGCCTGTCAATTATCTAAAATATACATATCTTCATATGGAAAAATAAAAACTATTTTATATTCAAATAGCTGGAATTATTCAATATAAATACAGATAGCAAGATATCTGTTCCGTAGAAATCTAAATCTTAAATATAATAAAATCAAATACATTTTTCCTTTTCTTTTCCTGGTCAAACTCAAATCTACTCAACCTAAGGACCCCTCGATGAAGAGGGGTCTCTTCCAACCTGTCAAGAGGAGGTTTTAAATAATATATGCATTTGTATTATATATCATTTGAATTTATTTATCTTATATAATTAATAAATACTTGCAATTTAACATCTTCCTTTCCAAAATATCTGATAAAAGTTGAAATCACAAATTCAACCCTCACTTTTTGTATAAAAACATCATCTCTTACTTTTAGTGTTCCCGCTCCAAATTAATTTAAAATAGAAAAAAATAATTCAAAATATTTGTTCCCGCTCCAAATCCAAAAAAAAATTATAATCTGAATTGGATCCATTGAAGGCTTACCTTTCAGAAGCGAAAAGTAGGGTTCTTGAACGTGGATCTCAAAATCGACCGTTCTCAACATCTGCTCAATCAATTAAAAAAAAAACCTTAATCAATTATCGAAGCCATCGGAGCTTCAAAAAGAGGACGAATTAGGGAACTTACATCCACCAGTTCTGAAACTCCATTGACGATCGACTGGTCCCACTCTTCCGTTCCGACCAAGCCCTCCGAAGCAGCCGAAACCCTTCCGTGAATGGCCAACGCCAGACGCTTGTAGAGGGGGCGATTAGGGAACCCTCCATCCGATACTCCACTGGAGAGATCACCTTGATCTTCTTCGCGGAGGAGATCGGAGAGGTACTGCTTCGAGAACCCTAGATCCACTTCTTCAAGGTTCCCGTCCATGGCGGAAGAGATGGTGAAGCGGAGGAAGCCCTCGACGAGTTCGCCGGAGATATCGACCGGCGGAAGCCGTGGCGACGTCGGCGTCGATGGTGACGTCATCTCCCGTCGCTGAAGTTATTCCGGAGAAAACTAGTGAAGCGGGTTTAACTAAACCCCCAGGTTCCAAAGAATATACATTTATTCAAATATAAATGAGTATAAAAAATATAGAGTGTTTTGTGTTTGATTTAATTAAACATAATAATAAATGTTTTGTTGTTTGAATAAAATGTAAATAAAGTATTGATAAAGATTTATAAAACGTGAAAAAATAGTGATAGTTGATTTCATAAGTGATTTATAAAAGGTGGTGACATTTGATTTAACAGTGGGCTCACATATTCTTTGAGTGAAATAATATAAGATAACTTTAATTCAAGGAGTTGGTTGGAATCTATATACCATTTTATTCTTGCACACTTTATCAGGGTTATTCGAGACAAACAAACACCCTTTAGCCCTTATTCGAAGTTATCCGAGGACTTATTCCCAAAACAAACGGAGGCTAAATCTCCTCGTTATCGCCAAATCTATATTATCTATATCTATATTTATATCTATCTATATCTATACTATCTATAAAATTATCAATCCATTAAAAACATTTATTGAACATGTTTACCCTTATCAATTCATAAAAAGTCATTCTTACCCCCAAATGATATTTGATTAGACATATTTATCATTTCAAATTATTTGAAATCAAATACCCTATATAATTTGTTTAATATATTTAATTTATACATTTATTTTAATTTTATACCTTTATTCATATTTACCCTTTAACATTTTTCATAATCAATTACATGATTATACGTCTAAAATTAATATATGTAACTTCATTTTATATAATTATATAATATATTATAAGAAAAATGACAAAAAAAAGTTTCTCAAAAGTATAAAATACTCAAATCAACAATTTTTTACAACTATCTAAACTATCTATAAAAGTATCCGTCCCTAAAAAAATTAATTTGACGGTTTTACCCCATCAATTTTTGAAATTATATCCTTGTCCCAAATGAAATTAGTTCCTGACTGATTTATGGAAGCCTGTTCGTCTCCCATTGTTTCATCTTGTTCATGCATCGTTTAATACAGTAACAAATAACATCGTATATTAAAAAACCGATGCCTTGTTTTGCCTTTTATTTCTCTCTCAACAAATGCTATAACATCATAATTAACATCTTTAAGCATAATTAACATCTTTAAGAGACGTCACATCTCTTCCCATTCAAATGATCATAACGTCAATCACTTTTCTTCTCTTCCCATTCAAATGATGAATTGATGAATTAATTTAAAGGCGTCTCATCTTGCATTTCACATAAAGAAAATGAGACTTCTCATCGTCTTCCCAAATCGTTCGCCTTCTCTTTGTTTTTTCCCCTCTTACATCTCCGAACAAATCCAGTCCAACAAATCGTCAAAATCCATGAGGATCCTATGCACATCCGTCGCCCTGTTCTGTACCTCCCTCCAACAGATCGTCAGTGTCCTTTTATTTGATTGTTTTTAATGATGTCGGTTGATTTGTTTATAAATATCTCAGATGTCATGTGTGGTCTCATCGATCTCACACGGTTCATCAATATTTAGACTTCTATACTTTCAATAAAGTGAAGAGATCTATTTTTGTGGAGTTTTAAATTCCTAAGGCTTGTTATTAGTGTTTAAATTTTTTGATGTATTTTTTTTATTGTCATGATCCGTTTGAAATCGTTGATTTAATGAATACAAGATAATGTTTATAGGGTGAATACTTAACGAGAAAAATCGATTTATTTTACTGTCTAACCTGTGTCCTACTTTTGTTTTTCCCTGATCTTACTTCCTTCTTTTTTTAAAGTGTATCATATGGAGTAGCACTCAATGGATAATGGATTTAGATGATCCAAGTAAGGAATTAAAAGATGGGCGTCTATGATTAAAATTTATTATTCCCTTTTTGTGGTGTTTGTTTTGCCTTTTTATAGGTACATGAGTGGGGTTTATGTGCTTTCTCATTTTGTCTTTTTTTTATAGGGGGGGTGAGGGGGGTCAATATAACAGCATTTCAGTAGGCCTCAAAGAGACTTGTTATATTTGAGGTAAACTTGTATGGTATACAATATATGCATGATAATATGACAAGGGACATGCGTGGAGAAAATGTTACTCAAATTTTAAATAGTTATGAGTTATGACTGTCTGTATATTGTGTAATTTATTATGATCGAATTTAATATGCAAGTATTTTCTATTTTCATTTTGTTTATATGATTTATATATTACATGTCCAAGATAAAATATGGATTTGAGTTTCAATTCCATATGTTATAGGAGTTTGTCTAGAAACTGTTATCATATGGTAGTTCTTTTTTTTAAAATGGCTTTCACCTAAAAAGCCAGATATGTAATTTTATAAACACCAAAATGAACCCTCTGGCCCTATTTGGGTCCTTGATGAAAATAATTTTATTGCAGAGGAGGTAGAATTAACTTATCCATGTTTATCCCATTATTTTAATGTTATGTTCTTGGCTTTCCTTACCAATGCGTATAATTCATTTATTTAGTTCTATATAAATGTCTCACCGTTTTGAATGCAATGGACATATTGCATATTTGATGTTGAAGCAAATGATTCTATATTGTGGTGGAGGATTCTAGCTTTTATAGCTTCTCATTTTTTATGATTGTTGATTATATGTCAAATGTTATTCATTTTATTCCTTCATATTTTGGATGCATGGTGGGTGGTTTGGAAGAAGATATTATTCATCTTGAGACATAAAGGTCTAATCCTCATTTTTTTAACTAAATGATTCCTCTATTTTGGTGGAGGGTTCTACCTTTTTCTGCTTCTCATTCCTCAATCATTTTCCCAAACTTGTCAGACCCACCAATCTGCTCAATTTAAAAATGATCAGTATGAAATTAGCAGACCAACCTTAATAATATCAATAAGTAACTGTTTATATAGAACTAGTGATGATGTACGTGCTTTACGCGAGTACATCAATTACATAAATGTACGCTTTTCGGGGATCTGTTTATAAATAAGACAAACCTCCTTTAATATAAACATAAATATAAAAATGTATTAGAGATTGAAACTATTTTTAGGGATTTGTTTATAAATAGGACAGACCTAGGGGCGTCTCTACAAATTTCCGGTCCTGGGAACCTATTTACAGATAACCACAGAAAAGGACAAATCTAGCTGATTTTTGTAAGGACCTATTTATAAATAAGATAGATACGGGAGCTTATCTGTAAAATGTTCGACCATAGTCGGTCAACCATAGCCTATTTTTATAAGTACCTATTTATAAATAAGATGAATACGGGAGTTTATCCGTAAAATGTCCGAGCATGGCTCATGTAAAATGACCATTATACCCCGTTAGTGAAATTTTGTCACCATCGTCACACTTTATATATAGTATGTAAGATTACTGGTATGCATTGCGTTCCTAATGTGTGGCTCTCGATGACCGGTTTAAGCGTGAATCTGGAAATCCTAATCCACTACTGACTCTTGCCTGACATTTCTTATTTGCAGGTGCAAATAGTGAAACACCTTGCTAGAGTAATCATGTAGACCTGATTATTTAAGGATTTTATATCTTCCAATTTTTTAAGTCTGATAGAGAACAACTGTGAACAATCATATCACACATAAAGATAAGTTTCACCTAAATATTTTAATAAACATTTGTCAATAAACATATCACCAAGTCTTGATATTAAATGAGGCACATGAGCCAAAAAAAAATCCAATGAGAAGTGGAGACTATATCAACTGAATGCACATATCTGAGAAAGCATTATTCTGATGATATATTCGAATTCACCAAAATAACATATAACTCACAGGTCACATTACAATATAATTTCATGGATATTTTAGTTAAGTGAAAGGGGGGTAAAAAAAGAGGGGTAAGACCTCCCATCAAATGAAGAGAAACATCTCTCCAGTTTAAAGGTGCAAGGAAATCTATGCCACCCCATGTATAGATATCACAGTTTTTTCAGGACCAACATCCAAGATGTGCAATTGTATCCCTTCTTCTTCCACTCCACAACCACAACACTGAAAATTTACAGTACGGGAATGATGACATTCAACTTCTTTAATTAGGGCCTGTGTTGCGAACATTCTGATAACATTGATTCACAAGTTTTCCATTGAAAAAAAAGGCCACAGCAAATATATATATAACTATATAATAATATCAAATGGATACATGTGGGACCCCTTCATTATATTGAGGCTTAGTACTTCCCTGGTAAGTAACAGGAAACCAAAAAAATCCCAACAATGTTGATCAACAGTCATATTTCATACTTTCATACTAAAATAAAGTTCACAAACACAGTTTGTAACAGATAAGACATTCAAACAGAAGGAAGCATGGATCAGATTCTATCACATCCAAAACCATCCAACTTCAATTAGCAGATACTAACATTTCAGAATTCACATACCCCCTCCCCAAATCAAAAAGAGACCATACTATGAAGTAGAAGACAACACTATTAAGGATTAGAAGAAGACCTCTCCGATTCAATTGCCTTTTTTATCATCCTCACCTGCGTCCTAATGATCTTGGTTTTCATCTGGAAAAGCTTATTCTCCATCTCCAAAATCTCCTTCTCCATCTCCCAAATCTCTTTCCACTCTTCATCAAATTTTTTCAACGTCGACTTTTTTAGGAGCCCAATCCCCTCCTCCAACGACCTCACTGAAAAATCCCCTATCTGACTAAACGCCTTGTTCAAGAAATAGTAAACCTCATCATCATTATCACCTGCCAATCGTTCTTCTTCTTCTTCTTCTTCTTCTTCTTCGTTCGTAACGTCATCATCGGATCTTTTGCGCTTCCTTTCTCCAGAACCCCATATCTGTTCCACCAATTCCGAAACAGCGATGTCGTGAGCGGTGGACCATCCACCAGAGGGGACGCACGAGACGTACTTGTGGCGGAGCCGACGGAGCTTGTCACTGACACACCTCGGTCTTGGAATGGAGAAGGAGAGGGTGCCGCGGAGGAGGTCCACGAGCTGCGCCACCTCAGACGGGCTGGCAGGGATGGATGAGGCGCCGGATGTCTCCATATGGTTGAGGAGGGCGTGGAGGAGGGCCACCTCATCCTGTTGGGTCCAGTGACAAACAGGGGTGGCGGAGACCGGGGGCTTATGAGAGGAGGAGGAGGTGCGGAGTGTGGTCACCATGGTGGGGTTCGGATCTGAGGGTCTGAGGAGAGGAAGTGAGAGGGTTTTTGATGGAGGAGGTCAGAATTTTGAAAGATAGGAGTGAGGTTTTGGGGGGTTAAAATCAAAGTTCGAATTTTGAAATCTTCAAATATAAAAAAAATGGCGTGTTTTGGGCGGTTAAAATGAAAGTTCGAAATCTCAAAATATAAAAAAATTGCGTGTTTTGGGCGGACTCGAGGAGTTTTTGGAATGTGGAACGTCAGGCGACTTATTGATGGGACTTGGTTATTCTTTTTTTTTTTTTTACATCTCCAAAATGTCTAATTAAATATATATATATTTTAAATGATAGTGTTATGTACAGTACAACCTATTTGAAATAAAATCTTACTTAAATAGCATTAAATAGCATCAAAAGAATGAATAATAGAAATTGAAAATGAGTGAAGTGAATTCTTATAATTTTTGAATTTGTTGTTCGTTGGGTGGATCACTGTCTCGCCTCATAAAAGGAAATGTTGTGATGAGTGAGTAGACGATCGATGTCTTATTTAAAATCCGACATGAAAATAATTTAATAGGAAAAAAATCATATATCGTATAGATAAATCATATAATTATATATATAAATCACATAATGACATGCATTGTGAAAGAACTGTTAAATCATGTATCACAATTGAAAAGAACAAACAAGAAAAATAGAGGGAATGTGAAAAAACGGATTGGTAGGAGGACAATGAAAAGTTAAAACGTTGAATATTATATAATTAACAAAGGGAAAATAATTAATTTAATGCACTGTAATTAATACATTCATAATTTTTCTGATGACCAAGAAAAAAATTTAATTATTTGATGAATGAGAGAAGAGGAAAAACAAACGTTTAATAAGAAGATGGGAGGTGATCCAAGTCCATTTGACATGTAGATGGATGTGATCAAAGGAGGAAAAAAATTAATTGAATACATTGCAATTAAATGCATTCATAATTTTTGTAATGAATGATAGAAGAGGATAACATGCAAACATTTAATAAGGAGTTGAGAAGTTACCCAAGGCTATTTGAATAGACGAATGGGATTAAAGATACTGAATGGATTGTTATTGTTAAAATATTAATAATTTTGAAAGTTCAATTTTTTGACCATTTGAAGACTTGATTTGGATTATATTAAAAAGAAATTCAAACTAATATCCAAACTAAAAGTTAAATTTAAATAGATTTCATTATATCTTTTATATGTGTCCTAAATCTTATGAATAAAATCATATTATAAATTTATAATATTAATTTAAAATTATCAGATTAACGTTAAAAAACTGTGAAGATGAAAAAAATGCATTTT
This sequence comes from Acorus calamus, assembly GCA_030737845.1. Taxonomy (NCBI): domain Eukaryota; kingdom Viridiplantae; phylum Streptophyta; class Magnoliopsida; order Acorales; family Acoraceae; genus Acorus; species Acorus calamus. Next base: position 12,727,383 of record CM060876.1, on the reverse strand, counting down.
TCCTAATATAAAAATTACTATAAATATTAACATTAAAAAAATCATATTAAATTTCCTAATTTAAGGGGAAAAAGACCAAATAAATGGCAGCATTTACAATATTAATTACATCTATTATATGTTATTTTTAAATTTTAAATGCAAATGTTAACATTTTTTTTGTTGTTGTGGTCATTCTTTTATTGTTCAATTCATATTTCAATTCAATTGGTTTTTTTTTTTTGCGTGTGTATATGATGTAGTAATTGAGTAAAAATTGTTTATTTGATTGAAGAGATCGGGATGAGTATAATGGTCAAACGAATAAATGTATATGGATATGATTTATGCATATGTTGGAATAACAATAATGATTTGGATTCTATGCAAATAAATGGCATGCCCTAGAACTACATTGAACAATAAATGCATAATAATTTTTAATAAATAATAGTAACAAAAATTTATGTATAAAACAAATTAAACACTAACAGCATGCGATCATACATGTAAAAAAATATGAATAGGAATGCCATGCATTATATGTATATGTAACTATGTAAGGTTTTTAATTTAAAATTTGAATAGGCCATGCATCATATATTGCAATGAGCCAATGAATGTTAAAAAAAGGGAAACATCCATACAACCCCCTGAAATCTGACTGAAATCCATATAACTCCATTAAAACACCTAGTAAATCCAAATAACCCCCTTAATAAAATATTTGTTGATTGATGATGAATATTTTATGAATATTTTGTTCAATTAATTCTGATTGAAAAAAATATAATATGCTAAAAAACCACTACAGTATGTTAAAAATGTGAAAAATCTTATAAAAGTGACGATTTTACCCTTTCTAGATACATTATAAACCCTTTTTGGAGGGGTATAATTGTCTTTTATAGAATATTTTTTTACATTTTTAACACATTGTAAGTGTTATTTTATATAGTGTGTTTTTACCAGGATTATTCAAACATAATATTCACGAAATATTAATCATCTGTAAGCGTAAATTTTATTAGGGGGTTATTTGGATTTACTAGATGTTTTCAAGGGGTTATATGGATTTTAAGAAAAGTCAGTGAGTTATACGGATTTCAATAAGTTTATAGGGGATTATATGGATTTTTCCCTAAAAAAAATATGAATAGAAATTTATTCTTGGATACGTTACGACATAATTTTCATAATCAAAATACAGTATAAAATATATTCTAATAATTTTGAATATCCTTTCATTTTATAAGGATCCCTTTATCCTAATAATATTATAATATCTTATTTTAATTATAAGTTAATAAATATACTAATCTAATTTCAATTGGTTACAATGAATTATATTTTCAATATTCTTTCATTTATAAGCATCATTTTATTCCGATAATATTATGATATCTGATTTTAATTATAAGTTAATAAATATACTAATATAATTTAAGTTGGTTACAGTGAATTATATTTTGAATATCATTTCAATTTATAAGCCTCATTCAATTATATTTTGAATATATTTTCAATTTATTATTTCAATTTATAGTGATGGAATGTCTTCCGAGATATTCCATCACACTCATCAACTCTGTTGATCAGCAAAACGTCAAACTTCTTTCCTTGCAACTTTCATACCCAATTCTATATGGTATTACAATCGGATTCAAGATATTATAAGTAAACAATGACATGGTACTATCATCAATCATTGCTAACCGCCCTTATTTCCAATACCATTATCAACAATGAAATTTGATATTGAATTTAAGAATTTTCCTGATATCATCCATACAATGCTATTTGCAGGTCCCTATGGAACAT